>PVKC010012843.1:0-23447 GCA_004027635.1 Crocidura indochinensis
CGTCAAAGGCTAGCACAGGCAAGGCAGGCACCTTAACTTTAGCGCCACCGCCTGGCCCCAGCCTGTCTTTTTATGTGGTTAAAAACTCACAGTTGCATTGCACTTACTTTAGTAAGACCTTCCAAAGTGTACTCTGAACACTTTCTTGAGCTAATGTGCGTGGGAGGGGTGCCTAGGACCAGCAAGCTCTGAAAGGATATTGGGAGTGTTGGAATCAAGACTGATACTGCATTAGTGGCTCCAAAGCATAAGCATGAACACAACCAGCCATGAAGAGCACACACAGCAAGTTCTGAGAAATACCAAACTATCCATGCACAGCAGCAGAGCAAGCTGATTAGGTTCTTTGGTTCTCCAGAATCATTTTCCTCCACCTTCAGGGGGCTCTGATGAGCACAGCCAAGGGTCTGAGAAGTTCTGCAGAGAGGAAGTGGCTTGAGTTTGGTGGCTTGGGACCTTTTATTCTGGTTTTAAAATAAGATCTGACCGATGTCTCACCTAAGGAAACAGGAGTTCCAGCACTTACATGTAGGAAGCCCGAATTTAATTCCCAGGACTGCGTGGTCCTCTAAAGACTAAGGTGATGAGTTGCTCTCATTACTGTTGGATGTGGACCCACAAAGAACAAAAAAAAAAAAAAGCAAAAAAGACATCCGGGAGAGCCTGACTGAGTCTGCCAGAAGATTCCAGCATCTTCACCTCTCACTGATCAGAATCTGATCTCCTCTAGGGAACCATGTTGACCTTAAGGACCAGGATTCTCTTCTTTCTGTTGCTGCCTGTTAACAGATCCACTGCTCCCCTGCTCCCCATAAGCCATCAAGAAAGGCCCTGACAGGCCTGAGAGCAGGACTTACTGTACTCACTTCAGTCGGCACCAAGATGCTGATTTATCTATCTACCTATCCCACCCTACTCACCCATTCACCTACCTATGTGCCTATTCATCCACCCATCCACCTACATAGCACCCATCCATCTACCATCCATCTATCCATCTCTCTATCATCCATCTACCCACACATCCAGCCATGTTTTCATCTACTTGCCCACCCATCCCTCTACATACTCATTCATACATACATAATACATATATAATCCACCCATTCACCCATCCACCCATCCTACATACATCTGCTTATTCACCCACCATCCATCCATTCACCCACTCATCCATCTACATGCCTATCCATCAACCCACTCATCCATCCATTCATTCTTTCATCTATCTATCTACCCATCCAATTATCTACCCACCATCTACTACACATCTACTTGCTTACCTATTATTATCTGTATTTACATACTACTCAAAAATGAGTTATGAGGAACACCAGTTTGGTAACACTTTTTTATTTAACAATGTTTTGGAATACTCTTATATTAATAACAACACATATACATGTTACCTTAGCTTTTCAAAATAGCCAAATGTTCATATTTATTAACTACTCCATTTCTCCCACTTCCCTATTTTTTTAATAAACTCTGCTATTATAACACTGCCTACATATTCTCAAGCCTCTTCAATTGTTTCTTTGGGAAGATTTCTAAAACTGTCTGGGCTCATGGCAATGTACTTGTGAAATCACTGCTGCCAATTTATTCTACAAGAAAGTTCTAGAAATGCATGGTGTGAAGGCAAAACCCCTGACTCTGTACCAAAATGCCTGATACCATTATAGGGTTTCTCATGAGCTAAAATAAGCATGTTTCTCTTTGGTAGGTTATTTTGGGGGCTCTGGAAATGCTATTACCATTAAGTAATATGGAAAACATTTGAGCATTTCCAGACCCCACCAAGCCCCATCAAATCATACCTTTCTGGTAGTGGGAAGACCTCTGCTGTCTTCCTTCTCAAACATCGTTCAAGTTGTCAGCACCAGGTTTATAGTGGGACATGCCACTTAGCATACTGCCTGGGTTATTTCTTCAGGCAGTGGGTCCCTGAGTACTAGGCTGGCCAGTGGACATTTTAAGAGATCCAAAATCACAGGCACAGTAATCCATGAGGACCTGGGAGAGTTCTTCCTCTCTGAATCCCAATATCATCACTGTTTTCACATGGAGGTGGGGGTTGAAAGTGTTTTCCTACACAACACATTGCTGATTTGCTGAGAGATCTTAAACTGAAGTCTGTCTTTCTCTGGCTTCATTCCCAAGTGAAGCCTTCTGGAAATGCCCCATTCATGGAGGTACTTTCAGTCATGAAATACCCCAGCCATTAAGCAACCTCTCAGTCTATGGAGTGGATGGATGAATAAACAGATGTATGGCTGAATAGAGGGGTGGGTGAATCAGTCTATGGATAGATGGATACATGAATAATTGGGTAGATGGATGGGTGGGTGGGTGATTGGAAAAGTGGATGGATGAATAGGTGAATGAATAGATGGGTGAATGGGTGGAAAGGTGGATGTATGGGTGGGTGGGTGGATGTATGGATGAGTGTGTAGGTGGGTGGATTAATAGCTAGGTGGGTAGGTGGGTGGACAACTCAGAGGGAAGAAAGAAATCTTTGCTTACTGGCAAAAGCTGGGTTGTGTCAATTCCACAATACACGAGCCCCTCCAAAATGCCAGGAGGGACCTCTAAGCACAGTGAGGGAATGACCATTGAGTACCAATAAGTGTGGCCACCCCAAAAACTCATAAAAATTTCAGACTCTATCCACAAGCCTCTAGGGTGGAAGAGCCATAGCCAAGGGTGGGGTGACCCCCTGGTTGACCCCATGACTGTCCCTGTTGGTGACCCATACTCCAGGAAGTATAGAGCCTGACTCCAAGAGGTCATTGTCACCACCATTAGCTACTTCCAGCACCATAGCAGGGTGAGACATTCATTGGAGAGGGAAGCTTGCCCTCATGGAGAGTGTTAACTGACAATGGTAGATGGTAGCCCATCTCTGATCACTGGAACACAGCTAGAGGATTCTGGGAAATTCTGATACAGCAGCCCAGAGTTTCTTCCTTCATGGGGAGACCTACATCCAACCCCCATTTTACTTCTGCTCATGACTGCTAGTCAGCATAGGAAGGGGTCCAAAATAAGTCACTTCTTAAATCAATCCCCAGCAGATCCTGGAACTCTCAGTGCTTTACAAATGGGGAAACTGAGGCCCAGAGTGACTTGCAATCTCAGGGAGGACCCACGCTGAGTGTTCTTGGGGAAGATGCTTTCCATACTCCCCCTTTTAGCAACCCCTTTTCCCCAGGCCCAGCAGCCTGAAACCTTAAAGCCCTTTTCACTTTGAGAGAAGCGCTCAAGTGCGTCTGTGGTTTCGATCCCACCCTTGCAACAGCACTAGGCATTTTCTCCTAAATTCCTTCCAGCTGTCAGGTAGGAGAGCCCCCCAGATAAGGATTTCCCCAGTGTGGGAGAGAAACACTCACCAGAGGTAACGGCACGCCAGGCTCCCTCCCCACATTTCCCAAGCATATGGAATATATTGTGGTTGGGGGGAAATATATTTTAAGAATTTCTCCTGCATCTTTTCAGATAAATTCCACCCAGGATTACTACAGGTGTCATGAAAAGTGGCCTCTGGATTTCTGGCTAGGAGGAGGGGTCAGCTTAGCCAGGCAGAGAGCCTTCCTGGATTGGGGGAGGGTACAACATGCACAAGGGGAACTCCATGGAGGAAAGTAGATTTAGGAATGAGGGTGTCTAGAAGACACATAGGGGTGAATAAGGGACCCTGGCCCTAAACTTTCAGGGGTACCCAAGTTTTCTTGCTTGTGTTCCCTGCACATGTGTTCAGAGGAGTACACAGATCAAAGGGAGAACCGGGGTGAAGGTAGGGAGGCCCAGGGGGCAGATCTATCTGGATGAAGTTCAGTGGTCTGTACCCCAAAGCTCAACAGAAGGACCCATCCCCAGCCCAAAGCACCCCTGCAAGAAGCCAGAGCCTTGGTGTCACATGGGGGAATTGGCATCGTGGTAGAGAATGTGACTGGCCGAGTTGTAAGGCTTCTGGGTGTGCTCTCTCAGGCTAGGGTGACATACATTTAGCCAAGTGCACCCCCCAATGACTCTGCACCCCAACTCCTATAGTTTCTTTCAAAATGACCCCAAAGTGTATCTCCTGTCCCAGATCTGGACATCCCTCCCCAATGTGGGGATGTAGAGATAGTATCAAAGGATGGTCTGTAGATAGCCATAGTATGTGCCTTCTTCTGAGCCTCAATTCCCCTCCAGCTTGGCTCCCCCCTACTCCCCAGCTATCCCTTCCTCAAACCAGAACTTTGTTTGCACTTTCCTCTTAATGGGACTACCCCTTGCCCTGCAGCTTCTGTAAACCTTTACAGAGCTAGTCTAGAGAGGAACTCACTTTGTCAAAGAATCCCATGGAGAACACCTGAGTTTTCAGGTGAGCTAGGAACTCCATAGTATTTTGTGATGAATTCTGTTTGGATTGTGGGATTCCTTAAAGATTGGATGGAGAGATCTAGCTATAGCTGATTGGATAATGAGTTTCCCTAATTGGAGCTAATTTTATTGTGGCTTGTGGGACCCTGAGATTTGATAGGCCACATTTTGACTGGATCATGGGCTCCATCATCCACACTGAAGCTTTTTTTTTTTGTTTGTTTGTTTTGTTTATTTGGGTCACACCCGGCAGTGCTCAGGGGTTATTCCTTACTCCATGCTCAGAAATTGCTCCTGACAAGCACGGGATTCGACCGATGACCTTCTTCATGAAAGGATTCGAACCGATGACCTTCTTCATGAAAGGCAAATGCCTTACCTCCATGCTATCTCTCCGGCCCCAACACACCGAAGCATTTAAGGGGCAGCAGTCAGTCTTAGGTGATCCCAGTGTCCTTAAGAAACTGGTTCTTCTGTGATCATCTTAAGCATCAAAAATGATTTGTTAATGTTCTATTTTCATTTCTCTGTTGGTCTCTTTAATATATTTAAAAATTACTCTCTTAAAATAAATAAAAATTACTCTCTTAGTGGTTGCTCGTGAGGGTTCAAATATGCATTTTGTTTAATTTTTGTTTAAAAATCTCCTTCAGATTTATATATTCATATTGAAACACATAAATGATAGTACCATCCCTTCCCTTTTCTTTGTACTTAATTCTTTGAGATATGTTCATTTTAGAATGACATATAGGTAGAAAAAATCATAATATTTTTGAAGTATATATATTTATTTAGTTAGGGGAGTCACACTCAGTGGTGCTCAGAACTTATTCTAATTTCTATATTTGGGGATTTACTCCTGATGAGCTGAAGGGATCTTATGGGGTGCAGAGGATCAAACTCAGGTTGACTCTCTACGATTGCTCTGTTCCCCCTTTAAAATATATTGAGCTTTTCTGTGCTCTATGCCAAGTACATCTCCTGAATGACATTATTTCACTTAGGAACAAAACCAAACTGTGGTGCTATAATTGTCTCCATCTTACAGAGCAGGGAAATTAAAGGTCTAGAAGTGCATGAATAGATTTATCCAAGGATAGTTGGTCAGCAGTAGAGATAGCATTGATGGAACAAAATGTCATTGAGCCAGGCTAACCAGTAATAATTTATCTGGTGGTTAATGAGTGAGAAATTCAGAGTCAAGTTCTAGAGTTGGAAGCCTGAAACTGCATGGGCTTTGGTTAAGAATTCTTGGTCTCGGGGCCCGGGAGATAGCATGGAGGTAAGGCGTTTGCCTTTCATGCAAAAGGTCATCGGTTCGAATCCCAGTGCCCCATATGGTCCCCCGTGCCTGCCAGGAGCAATTTCTGAGCATGGAGCCAGGAGTAACTCCTGAGCACTGCCGGGTGTGACCCAAAAACCAAAAAAAAAAAAAAAAAAAAAAAAGAATTCTTGGTCTCTTCTCTCTGAGCCTCACTCAGTTCCAGAGTTGAGCAATACTCAGAGTATCCCCTCTGTCACTAGACTCAGGAGAACTCACACATCTGCCAGAGCTCCCTTGTGTTCCCAGATTCTCCTCTCTTAGGACCTTGATTCTGAGCCCCTCCAGCCTGCATTCACTGGAAAGACGCCGGATGGACCTAGTACAGGCTCATTAAAAATGCAGCCAAGCACAACTTGCATAGTTTCCACCTTCTCAGTGAGCCTGAATTAATGGGTCAGTCCAAAATGGCTCAGAGGAAATCAATACTTTTCCCCCTGGTCTCTGAGCTCCATGAGGAGGCCCCTCAGTCACTCCATTCTATTTAACCCTTCCCTGGCAACCTTGGCTAGGAAGCCAATCCAATGATGCACTTAACATTCTTCTTTCTTGTGGGCCGGAGACTCCCTCTGTGTTTGGTCTCCCCAGAGTTCTAGCTGAAACCACTTTCCCCTATTGCACCACCTCCCAGACATATCTGCTTTGAATCACTGCCTTCATATACCCACAGTGCAGGGATTCCCCTTTAACAAAAGGCAGAACTGGACTGCGAGGCTGTTGGAATAATTCCATTCCGATTTACTCATGTGAAGGCAGTGACCGTCAATAATAGAATGGTGAGGAAGGTGTTGATGGCTCTGACTGCCCCCACCCCGGAGGACTCTTAGCACACTCCATCAGCTCCCCCCAGGAGATAGATCTGTAGTATTTAACCTGCTTTCAGAATTTGAAAGCACTTTCGACTTGGGTTCCTAAACCATTTTTTCAATTATGATCAAACAGCTCCCACTAATCTCCTTTAAAAGCTTGTACGTGACTAAGCCAGGATTCGAACACAAGTTGGTGTCTTGCTGGTACCCATTAGAGCCCATCATGAGAACCCAGTGTCTGGGTGCCAGGGAGCTGGATCTCTGTTAGGTTCAGTCCCTACCACCCCCCCCCCCACTCCGGAAGAACAGGCATCTACCAAAAGGACAGAGTAAGGAGCCAGAAGGAAGGGGAGATGGGCCAAAGGATCCCAAGAGGGAAGAAACAGAAATGTAAATCAGCGACCCTTCTTCTGGGTTCATTGCTGTGCCTGTAGACAGGCCTTGAGAACATTCCTTTCTCCAGTTCACACTCCCTCTTGCTTTGATCTGGAATGAATCTGCATATATGTGTAAGTGTTGATGCAAAGACCCACACGGGGAGGAAGTAAGTAGAATATTCCATCTATTTCTCTTAGGCATGTGAGTCCAAGCAAAAATAGCAATGGAGGGCAGAAATGGAAACTCTGTGATATGTGCTCAGGCTTGTTCAATCAGGTCAGACCCTGGGTCAGTCATGTGATTACTGCAGAAAGCAAAGCTTGCTGAGAATTGTAGTCTGTCTTTAGATGATCTTCCTCATCAAAAGTTGGGGGGGGAGGGGCCCGGGAGATAGCATGGAGGTAAGGCGTTTGCCTTTCATGCAAATGGTCATCGGTTCGAATCCCGGTGCCCCATATGGTCCCCCGTGCCTGCCAGGAGCAATTTCTGAGCATGGAGCCAGGAGTAACCCCTGAGCACTGCCGGGTGTGACCCAAAAACCAAAAACCAAAAAAAAAAAAAAAGTTGGTGGGGGAGAATGAAGGAGACAACAAATAGCAGAAAGCAGGGAGTTCCTGTTACAACTACTTAAGTGAGAGTGGTATTGTCTCCATCTCTGGAAAGTCATCTGAGTCAGTGATCTTTTCTAGAGATCTGACAGACTGATACGGTCTGCATTCTTGAGGGTTATCTCTGTCTAATCCAATGTTTTACAAGCCTTTCCCAATTTTGATCCCCTCTATCCTTCTCTCCTTCCAGTGGCCCCTCTATCCTACTGGCTTATGCCCTAGTCTTACACTATAGCCCCCCTTGGCATATTCTGGGGAGAGACAGGAAGAATATGGTTGAGAAACATTGGTCTAATCCTTGCTACCTCTTCAGCTTTACGAAGATGAGATTGTCCACATGCTCATTCCACTCCAGTGGGCGTGTTCTGCTTTCTCTTCTTTGACTAAGCTGTTTTTCTTCCCACCATTGTGCTGTCACCTACTGTATTGTCTGCCTCAAAGCTTTTGTCTTCAAATCTTTTAGAGCTGACTCCCTTCTATAATGCAGGTTTCTACTTAAAGGCTATCACCTCAGAGAGGTTTCCCAGAGTTAAGGTAAGAACCAAGATTCCCCCCTAAGACCATGATAAGGAAATCTAGACTAAGACAAGCCCAAATCCTAGTAAAGTGTACTTTTCCACTCCTACCTAAAGGCAGAGAGTTAACTCAGAAATAAAGCCAAAGTTGGTGCCTTCCAGTAACAAGGAACTAGAGGTTGAGTGAGCTTGAAATGTTCTATGTGAAAAGGCTCCCTTAACAACCAAAGTTTGAATCAGAGTATCCCTTGACATCCAGAGTTCAAATCAGAGTTTCCCTTGACTTCCAGGGTTCGAATCAGAGTATCCCTCGACAATCAAAGTTTAAATCAGTGTATCCTTAGACAACCAAAATTGAGCCAGAAAAATAAGTGATTAAGATATCTATACAATGAAGTGATTGTACTGTTGCTGCTTATGATTTCTATACAAACTGCTTGAAGATTTGACTCGGGATCCTGCTACAACTCCCTTAGTTGAATGAGGCTCCGATTTCCGTTAACCGATTAAACTCCCTTTTGCATCTTGCATTATCAGAGGTAGTCTCTGACTGAGCAGTCTTTCAAGTGTCAGTTCAAACCCTAAAATTACTTAATCTCTAATTCTCCTTGTGACTCTTAGTCACATTCATGTCATCTTGTTCTTTATTCTAACATATGCCACACTCCTTGAAAACCCCCCTTATTCCTTATTTACCTGTGTTTTATGAGTATTGGGAGGTGATCTCCCTGTGAGCAGAAACTCTGCTACTGCAGAAGCATCTGGCAGGTGTTAGACCCTGAAAATTAGACCCAGCTAACAAATTGGAACAGCATGCTGAGTAGAGGGGTGAATCATATCTGTCTTTCTAGACATGGGGTTGATGGTGATATGAAAGTTGCCCCCACTTGAATCTGACAAATTGTTAAATACCTCTCTACAATCCTCTTTCCTTCTATAGTAACATGCCTCTAGATTTGACTGAAGATTGTATTCCTCAGCCTGCCTTGAGGCTAGGTATGGCAATGGGATTAAATCAAACAGGGCTAGCAACCTTCTTAAAAAAAAGTTACCTCCACCATTTCAATTATCCCATCTCAGAAAGACAGGAAACCAGACTTAAAGTCTGGATCACAAGATAGCAGTAAAAGAACCCACCATCTAAGAAGGCAACAACTAACATGGTAACAATCAACATGGCGACATACAAGATGGCAGACATGTGTTGAAAACGACAACGTTGCAAGATGGACAGAAGCTGCATTCCTCGCAGTACTGAGCCAACCTTGACCAGCTTCCCAGATTTTCACTTTCATGTAAAAAGAATGTTGTCCTATTATCTCCATTGCACTTAGAAATCTCGCTTTTGTTAAGATGACTTCATTAGACCTTCACTGAGATCTCTAGTCCCCGATAGCTTCATGGTATGATCATTGATGTTGCTTAGAAATACTTCACACTGCCTTCCCCAATCTCTGGGCACAATCACAGGAACAGTCGACAAGGTCTCATTTTGGGGGAATCGGAGTCAAGCGAAAACGACCATTTTTCATCAACCACATTGAGCTATGTGTCTGACAAAGATGAATTTTGAGCAAGACTCAATCTTTCCTGCATTTTGAAATGCATGGTGGAGGCCCTATCTTTCCTCCAGTGCAAGTCCCTCTTAGAGTTTTGGGGTTGTTCCCCTTTTCTGGCATAATTCATCTTCTCTGTTTGTGAAGTTCAGGAAATGGAATCTGCAGATACTTCTTCACCTGAGGAGAGTGTGTGTGCATGTATGTGTGTACGCATGCTCATATTTCCTTCCAAAATGCATCAAAAAAGGCAGAATCTACATTTAAACTGGAACATGAAATCTCTGTGCCTGGGGGTTTGGGGCAATGGCAAAAAATGAATCTGGCAAAGACTTTGTTTCAAGAAACATCACATTTTCTTTCAGAGGGTTGTGTTTAGCTTATTAATATTTTGGTCTTTTAATTGGATACATAATAAGGACATATATTTTTCCACCCTGCTCTCCTGGAATCCAAAATCCTTCTACTTTGGGCTCCTCTGGTTTCATTTATTTTGGGGAAAGTTTGCCATGGCACTGTTTGCTCTTTCAGAACAGAGCAAAAAGTCTTCCAAAAAGGGAATCTGGAAGCTTTGATCTCCTGTACTAATTCTTTAGAGTGAATATGCCAAAGACTCAAGAAGCACCAAGGTGGTATGTACCGTCTGACTAGGATGAAGACTTTGGGTTTCTCACTCTCATAAGTTCTTCTTCCTGCTGGGAAGGGCCCCAGATTGTGTGCATTAGGGCCGGGTTTGGTAAAAATTAGCCAAAGGTCTAAGACCTTGTTTTTGTTTGTTTCTGTTCCAACTTTCTCTACATTCCAAGGCTTCCTGTCCACTGTGGCCTTGGGCATTTTTGGATTCACTCCAGGGGAAGTTCAATTGATGTTTGTTCATTTGGGGTTCAGGACATGTTTTTCTGCTGTTTGCAGTTGTCCTGGAAATTGGGAGTCATTGCTAGGCTGTCCAGAGTGGCATCTAGGAATAGATCTGCTACCAGGGTCATGGCCTGGATTTGTGCTCTGCCTCTTATCCCCAGAAGTAAGAGAGAAGTGGAGGGAAACTATTGCTTGAGACAAACATATTGCTGGAGGAAAAAGACTAAACAGTTTCAAGTGAATGGTCTAAAACATTTATTTAGAAGAAAAGACAGATGCTTGGCCCTACCAGATGTAGAGAAAATATTAAAGTTAGACAGCTAATTAATTGAAATTGAGCTAATTGAAGCATGATATTTTAATAGGTTCCATGCCACTGTTGATGTTTGTAAGCTTTAGAAAAGTTATTGTGGACTCTTGTTTAGCTAATATTCATTCTTACAGTTCATTGCTCATTCATAATTTGATTTTGCTTTTCCTTATGGGCTACCTGAACAATATAATTTCTGGCCTTTTGTACCTGGGGGTTGTGCCTGATTCTAGCATGGACACAGCAGCCCTTGAGTTGAGAAGGACACACTCCCCAGTACTCTGTGGACTAGAGTTTTCATTTTATAGAAGACTGGGCTCAATTCCAGGAATTGGTAAGTCAGAGACTGTGAACCCAATCTGGCCTACTGCCTATTTTTATCAATAAAGTTTTATTGGAACATAGTTATGTTCTTTTAGCACGTAGTCTCTGGGACTGTTGCTGACCACACAATATTGGAAGGTTGATTCCAACAGATGAATTATGTTGTTTTGTGATATTTTTATCAGTGAGGAAAAATCAGTGTAGGTTAATGTTGAACAAAAACGATAATGTTCAAGGGCAAATCTTATTATATGTTTTGATAAAGTTGAATTTTCCAGGCAAGTATCTATGAAGGTAAGTGAATGTTTATTGCACCCCCAACCAATGACTATGGACAACTGCATTTATTGCTGCTCTTGTCCTTTACAGGGAAAACTGATCCATTTTCTGACCACATTCTTCCATGGCAGGTCCTGCCCTACCTAGGAGCCTGGCTCTTCACACGGTTGTGGGAGGGATCCCAAGGGTCTTTCATGAACCACACCCACACCAGGGAAATCCATTAGAACTAATTTCCCAGAACTCCTTGGTTATATTTCCTTTCCTCTTCCCAAAACTTCTAATGGCCCCCAACGCCCACAGGTCTTTTGAGCCAGGCATCCATGCCTCATCCATGAAATGTTCCATCTCATCTCTCCATAATCCTCCCTGTATGGTCCTATGTTTTCTGTCTTCTGACCACATGGGACACTCAATCTCTCTTTCCTTTAGTGTTTAGAGTCCATGGAAAGAAAGTGGGGAAGCTGGACTGTAAACTTTAATATAGACACTTACAACCAGTGTGCTAGACTGGCACAAAATGACAAAAAATTATTTGTAGAAGAATTCCCTTGTTTCAGCTGGAGGATCAGGACTACATTTCCCAGTGTGCTTTATAGCTGTGCAGAGCTGAATAAGTAAATCTGACCAATGGGATGTGAGAAGGGGAGACCCGTCTAGCTTTGTTGCGCTTTGGAAATGCAGGGCTATGTCCTCCACTTCCACTTTCCACTTCCTACCCCATGGATGGACAACACTTAGATTTTTCAGACCCTAACAGGGACATCACCACCTAAGGCAGAAGAACATACTTAGAGTGGAGAGTCAGGTCTTCAGCTCTGGGAAGGCCTCTGTAATGCTTGCTGTGAATTTTGTTTTTTGGTTTTTTTGTGGGGGGAGTGTCACACCCGGCAGCACTCAGGGGTTACTCCTGGCTCTATGCTCAGAAATCGCTCCTGGCAGACTTGCGGGATCACATGGGATGCTGGGATTCAAACCACCATCCTTCTATGTCAAAGGCAAATGCCTTACCGCTGTGCTATCTCTCTGGCTCGCCCTGCTTGCTGGGAATTTTATCCAGCAGAGAATTACGTCTGTAAGTCTTGGGTTTGTCTTAGGGGAGGTTGCTGTTTTTGTGTGTTTGTGATTTTGGACACACTCTAAGGTGTTCAGAGGCTGTTCCTAATTTTTGTGAGCCCTAGTGGTGCTTGAGTGAACATATTCAGTGATGGGTAGTAGAACCAGGATCAGAGGAAGAAAGCAAGACCAGCGCCTTAACTCCTATACTTCTTCCTGGCTTTCACATCTTGCGAAAGTCCATTATATTTGGATCCATATAGTAGCAATGGTATCTCTAGCCTGATGACTCAATTATCATAATTTCTATCCATTTTCATACTTGTACTTTATTTCTTTTTTCACTTTAAAGTGGAAGAAGCAGGGATTGGAGAGATAACATAGCAGTAGGTAATTTGCCTTGCATAGGTTGATCTGGGAAGGACCCTGTTCAATTCCTGGCATCCCCTATTGCTCTCCAGCCTGTCTGGGGTGATTTCTGAGTATAGAGCCAGGACTAACCCCTAAGCATGGCTGGATGTGGCCCTAAAACCTGCCAACCAATAAATAAATAAATAGCTTTTGTTTTTTTTTTGTTTTTGTTTTGGTTTTTGGTTTTTGGGTCTCACCCGGCAGTGCTCAGGGGTTACTCTTGGCTTCATGCTCAGAAATTGCTCCTGGCAGGCACGGGGGACCATATGGGGCACCGGGATTCGAACTGATGACCTTATGCATGAAAGGCAAATGCCTTACCTCCATGCTATCTCCCGGGCCCCATAAATAGCTTTTTTTTAAAAAAGAGGCAGAAGCAGGAGGTGGCAGCAGAGGATGCATTATGGACTGCAAGACTTATGGACATTAAATACAAAATGAATCCCCAAAATCCCCTCCAATGCCATGTGTCTCATAGATTAGTGAGAGCCACCTTGTCTGGCACCAGGCCTAGGACTAGAGCAGCCAACTTTGATGATCTTAGAGTATCTTTGGCAGTCATCCTCCAGAATGGCACATGCCTTTGGCCAGGGCTAGATTACAGGAAAAATAAACAGGGTGGATTGTTTCCATCACAACTTCACGCTCTGCAGGAAGGAAGTTGGAACTTGGAAAAAGAACAGGTTCTCCTCAAGGGGAGCTGAGCAGGGCTGTTTGGACCCCATTTTTGGCAGAGATGAGGTCAGTTCCTTCCAGATGGGATTAATGCACGTCATGCTTCTGGAGAAAAAAATAGGCTGAGGATTTGCTTCAATGACTCCACTGGCTTCTATGTGGTTGTCTGGAACTTCCGTGATTGTAGGTATGGGTTCAGAGTGCCTGTGGGACAAGAAAGCTGAATTACTTTGCATGCATGTAATATGCACTTAGCATGTACTTAGTATGCACCACCACAGGTTTTGTCAAACCTAGGGGTCATTGCCTAACATTCCACCAGGAAGAAATGAATAACATTGGCTTAAACATTACCCTGTTCCAGTCCTCCTTTATGGGGAAAGCACATCTGGCCCTATAAAAATAATTGGAGCTACAATTTGTGTTGACTATGTTTCAACTTCTAAATTCTGCACGGCACTTGATGGAGAAGGCCAAGAACAGGCTCACCCCAGCTTCTCTCATGGGACTCTGGGGACAAAAATACCTTTAGAAGCAGAAGGGGGGATTATTCATTACCATCTTCCAGTGAGTTGAACCCTAAGATCCAGTCTTCCTACCTAGATGAACTTGCTCCTTTTGTTCCCACTCCGATGTATAGTCTGTGTAGTCACACAGACTACGTGTGTGACTTCTGGGTGAGGGAGTGAGATCACATTTAAATATGGAGCTGATTTAGTGTCAGACAAGGAATTGGGAACATTGTCATCTAATTGGTGATATCTGAAAAGTAGCATCCAGAGGGCATCAGAAGGAAAGATGGTGCAGCCAATTGGATGGTTTTAGGGAGGACCACTAATCAGGGTACTTGCTAGAGGTAGAGGTGGGGTGCAGGGATAAGATAAGGGCCCAGGAATGTATTGTGAATGGTCCTGTCGAATTGGGAGGGTTGGTTTACTAAGCTCAAGGGGGTGAGAGGAAGGAGCAGTTATAGGTCTTAAGGAGAAGGACAGGAGCCAGGTTTCTAGGCTGAAGCATGCCTGGCTCAAGCAAATTCTGCTGCAGAGAAAAGACCACAGCCCGCCCTGGCTCTCTTCCTTCTGTGAGGGCTTCCTGCTGCCAGCAGGGCCTGGCAACCTGGGAGCCATCAAGAAGACCCACACTGATCCACCCCCATGGGCAGAGCAGGCTGGAGTAGGCAGGGCCACTCCCTTACCCTCTCCCAGGGCAATGGAAAATCCTCATCACAAGATGTGAGCAATGCCCAGATGTTCTTAGAGCATCTAGAAATAGCTACTACTCAGTGGAGTCCTTTCGACAAGGCCTTCTGCATAGGGTGTAAACGAACTCTGAACCATTCTACAGAGTGACCATGAGTACTTATCACAACTAGTCACTGCTAAAAAAAAAGATGCTCAAGAGGAATTTTAGTTCTTGTTCAGAGCAAGTTTATAAGCAGGTCTCCTTCCTGCTTGTCTCTGGAAAGGAAGCAAGGTGGTGGAGGAGAGGCATTCCCAAAATTGACCCTGCTGCAAATATCACCCATCAGGCTTCATGGGAAGGAAATTCTGTGGCAATTTCACATTTATTCCAGGGTCCCCAAACACCTGGAAGAGGGAGGAGAGAAAGGTAGTACAGACAGAGCAAGATTAGCGCCTCAGTCCATGCACTAACTCTCCAGCCTCTGCCAGTTGTTTCTTAAATTGCTTGCACAGAGAGAGCAGGTGCTTCAGAATGGGCAAACAGCTTGAGAGGGGAGGTAGGGTAACTTTCAACACATACGGGGTATGGGCAAGATCTCTAGTCCAGAAGCTGCAGGCTGACCCCCTTCATTGAAACTCTGCTATCTTTGAAGGAGCAGAAACACATGGGGTGGTGGGGGCACGGATAATTGATGAAAGAGAGGGGTTCAAGAGTGGAGGGTTTATTCTCACCTATGCAGGGTTTATTGAGTAGCTGCATTGTGCTGGGCGCTGTCCGAGGTGCTGAGCACCAGGTGACACACAGATCCCATCTCTGCCCATGCATAGGGCAGGACATTGCGGGCAGGAGGGGCTGAGGACCCCAGACCCATACCTCGAGAAGAAGGATCCAGCTGGTAAAGGCACAGCTGCCCATACTGCTACTGCCAGTTTGCACAGCCTCTGAGTATCTGAAAATCTGACGTTAGGCTTCGCCTAGGCTTCCAGACCTCCTTTGCAAGGACTGTTGGCTTCTTTGTTATTTTTACTACAAATGATCAATCTGCCTGTGTTGATGGTATCTTGGATTCCAGAGCCTTCCTGCCCCCTTTTAATATCACCCTGAAACCATTTTTAAATTCACTTTGCAAGAAAGAGGCATAGTCTATTGATTCCACAAAAAGCATTGGTTCAGATAAGCCATCCTGTGAGCTTTCTGTTTTCAGCTCTAATGCTGGTTCCTTTCTCTCCTTGCATGGCTTCCTTCAGTCACCCTCATCCAGAGCAAATGGTTTGGGAGGAAGCACAGTACTCAGACCAGACTCCCTCCTGTGCTGCGAGAGCACTGAGAGATCAAGTGAAGGGGTCACACATCACTAAGGGTCCCAGAGCTGCTAAAAGGATTTCAGGAAGACCCAGACCCCAAGTCTGCACCCAAGTAGGTAAGAGAAGTAGATACAGCGCTGACCACAGGTTGCTTTTGTTCCACACTGGATCCTATTGAGGAAATTTGAGAGGTGACTTAAAAACTGTCCCATGCAGGTCACCTGTATCCAGACTCCATGGCCTTGCATAGTCAGAATGCTTGTGTGGGTGACCCCAGAAAGATAGACAAAGGGGTCAGGAAAATCAGAGGAGCCGTGCCTCCACCTCCAACCCCTCACCTGACCCCATCCCGGCGCCTCTGGATCGGGTCAGATTAACCAAATACACAAAGCCCAGCTCTTGTGCGCCTTATCGCCTCACAGCTGTGACCCATCAGAGGGGGGCAGGTAGGGGGGGCAGAGAGGACCCACATCTTCATGTTGACCTCTGAGGCATGGGAGATAAATTGATCTTAGGACTCACCAGTGAAAATGATGGGGTGGGTTTCTGCCGGCCTCCCCCAATGTCTCCTCCTCCATGACAGTCAGACTGTGGGTCTCCCATCTGTGGGTTCATCAGTTGGAACCCCAGGCAAAGCCTTCCTTCCAGCCTGGTTGCTCTATTTGCCCCAATTAGGAGGAGAAAGAAAATATTCGCACCCCATGTGGTCACTCTAAAAAGAGCCAGAATGCCCTACCCCCATATTACCACCCGGATCTAAAGGTGCTTGTGGGTTTCCCTGCCTGTACTCCTCACCCCAAGCATCAGGAGAAACAAGCTTTGCAGCCCTGTTGAATTGCATGTAAATTAATGAGGTTGTCCAGAAATGTTCTCCTTGGGTCTAGGGGCCACCCGAACTCCCGGATCTGCATAGCTAAGAAGTTCAGATGCACATTTCTGGGGCCAGAGTCACAGTTCAGTGGATAGGACACTCATTTTGCACAGTCTGGCCCTGGGTTTGAACTCCAGCATCACATAGGGTTCCTAGGGTCTTTCAGGAGTTATATCTGAACACAGAGCCAGGACTAAGCCTTGATCACTACTACTGTGCCTCCAACACCTCCCCAAAAAAGTATAACTGAGGCAGAAACCACTTTCCTTAGGCCAAAGTGCCATAGTCCCCAGGGAACCATTTTAGGCCATCAAAGCAGGGAGGCACTTACTTGCATCCTGCTTACCCAGTTTTATTCCCCACACCACATTCGGTCCCCTGAGTCCCACCAGGAGTGATCCCTGAGTATAGAGCCAGAATTAAGTCCTGAGCACTGCCGACAGCCCAAAGACACTTGCTATGGGTTAAGAAGGGACAATGCTGGTCTGGTCCTCACACCCCTCTCTAGAGTGAAGCTGAAGGTGGACTTTTCAGATCCTCCAGTGGTCGCCAAGGGTATTTTCAAGCACACAGGCTTATCCCAGTGTGATTCAAGCTTGGCACACCCAGTTTTTGGGGCCCTCCTTGGGGCAGTGGGAAATGGATGGAAACCACCAGCTCTGTGCCAGGAGATAGAGGAGAGGCTGAGACATGCCATTCCCTGTCTGCTGCTGGCTAGTCCTCCAGATTCTGATAGTAATGGCGGTGGCCACAAGGTTCATCTATTTGACAATAAAGCAGATTTTCTTTTCTGTGATCCCTCAACATTTGGACACATGTGTGTTTATTATATCCACATCCACACAGGTGATTTTCTGTAGAATCAAGCTTCTAGAAAGATCTTTCCAGGTCAGAGGTCTCATTTGATCCTAACTCACCACCACTACCACCCCCCAAAAGAGGAGATAATCTCTTATTTGAGGGGGGTTTTCTCACCTGGTGACTCTCAGGGGTTACTCCTGACTCTGCACTTAGAAATCGCTCCTGGCAGGCACAGAGGACCATATGGGATGTCAGTTTTTGAACCACCATGCTATCTCTCTGGCCCTTGAGGAGATAATCTTAATGCTTGGCCTTCATGCAGAATACTCATACATCTTCAGTAAAAGAATGAAAACAGCTTAAGATCACTGCCCCCCTCTTTGGTGGGAAGGGGGGTGGTCCAGAGACTCTCAGACCTGAGAGGTGGCCTCAATCTGGCTGATTATCACTTCAGGGGGGGTACCCCCATTCATGGCTGCACCCTGGCAGAGTGGAGCTTGGGCCTGGAAGTGGAAAGTAGATAGAGAAATGCTGATGTCTAGTGTAAACAGTTCTCTGCTGAGCCTCCCCCTGCAGCCTGCCTGGGAATCAGGGGACAGCTCAGAGGTCAAGGCTGGCTGGGCAGAGGATAGAAATGGGGAGACAGGAAGAATTAAGGAGGCTCATTATTTAATCTCACAAACCTGGAGCCTTCCCCATAGGGGACACAGGGAGACAACTTTGACTGGGAGGTGGGGTGGGCAAAAGGGAATTGCCCTCAGAGAGCTAGGTGTGAGACAGAGCAGTATTGCTCAGAGATATGCATCATTCCTGAAAACTGAGTCAAGGGGTTGGCCCTGGAGACTGCTCTGGTCAGCAATTTCCTCATCTTTGAAATGGAGCTTTACCTGGGAATCACCCCCTGCTTTACCCCTGAGGACATGGATGGGGTCTGGCTTCTACCTCCAAATAGACTGAGTTTCTCTCTGGAAAAAAATGTGAGCAGGGAAGTGCCAGAGGGTCAGAGAGGCCAGAGCAGCAGCTTTGGGAGCTCTCCAGGCTCTCCAGTTCAACTTCACCCAGGTGGGGTGATTCTGGGGTGGACTTTTTTTTAATTGAATGACTGTGAGATCTACTTACAAATTTGATTGAATTTCAGTCATACAATGTCCAGTACCCATTCCTTAACCAGTGCACATTTCCTACCACCAGTGCTCCCAGTTTCCCTCCCACCTTCATCCCTCCTCTCCTTCCTACCTACCCCTATGGCAGATACCTCTCTCTCTCTCTCTTATTTTTCTTGTAGACACTGGGTGCTAAAGGGAGAGAAAGTGATTTGCATGGTACCCCTCAGTAACAATATTGCAAACCACCTTCTCTCCCTTTAGCACCCATTCTTGTCTAGACTGATCATTTCCAACTCGCACTTTAACAATGCTCCCTTCTCTGCCCTAACTCACTCCCCTGCTCTTTGTGGCAAGCTTGCTACTATAGATTGGTCCTCCTGGCCATCACCTCTATTGTATCTGAATATTAATTATTATCTTATATTTTTTACATCCTGGGGAAGGTGCTTACCCATCACAGAAGCACAGGGACACAGCTGCCTCCTGCATCCACAAGATATGTGTGTGTGTGTGTGTGTGTGTGTGTGTGTGTGTGTAACTCAGACACCACATGTGACCATTGCTTTGGGGACCACAGGGTATTGTGGCCACTTAGGGGTGCTGGTAGGGCCAGGGAAGAAAGGGCTTCTCTTGGGCCTTGTGAGCACAAGGCTATCTCACTCCCCTGTTGCTTTCAACAAGAGGAGAATCAACTTCCATTCATTCCTGAGCCAAGTGGCTCATTTGTGACCAGTACAACAGCACACAAAGGTGGCCTTGTGGTTTCTGAAATGAGTGTGAAGTTTCTCCCCAATTTCTGGAATGCTCTCCAGATGTGGGATGCAGAGGCAAGAGGAAGATATTGGGCTGCCCAGTTCCCCAGACCTAGCTAGGGCGCAGACAAACAATGATAAAGTTTCCAGATGATTCCAGCACATAGACTCCTATGACCCAGATCCAGAGGACTAGCCACTCTATGGGCAAGGTCATTAGACAAAGCTGGGAGGGAACTAGCCTCCCAGGACAACCAGTTCTGAAGTCACTGGCCTAGAAAGATGTCCTCATAGAGAGGGCACAGAGAAGGACAAGAGTGATGGCAATGATGGTGACAACTGTAATCATCAGAATTTCCCACTGCAATGACAGGAAACTTCCAATTGGCTTCAGCCCCCAAGGAAGTCATTGGCTGGTGTAGCTGAGTATGTTAAAGGGTGCAGCCAATGAACAAAAAGTTGGTTCAAGTCAGGCCAGCTCTTTTTTTTCTTAACTTTTTTGATTGATTGATTGATTGATTGATTGGTTTCTGGGCCACATTCAGCAGCACTTAGGGGTCACTCCTAGCTCTGCACTCAGAAATCACCCCTGGCAGGCTGGGGGACCATATGGGATGCCAGCTCCTTTCCAAGTTAGTCGAATGCAAGGCAAATGCCCTACTGGTGTTCTATCTCTTTGACCCCATACCAGGCCAGTTCTCTCCCGCTCTCTCTCTCCTGAGCTCTCTGACTATCTATCTCTGTCTCTCTCTTTGTCTGTCTGTCTCTGTCTCACTCTCTGTCTCTGTCTCTCTTCCTTTGTCCTGCCTCCCTCAGTCTTGGCTTTGTTCAAGGTCCCTATTGAGGGTTGCCTTAGGCCCAAACTCGTTGCCAACACAGGAACAAAATATCATTTTCCATGAAAAGATTCAATGCAAATCTGTCACACTGGCTCTCGCTAAGGGTCCCATGACATCTATAAAGTCCCCCCAGGCTGTGATTGGCTGAGTCTCCTGTCCTGTCTGTTTTCTGGTTGGGGGGTGGAGGAGAACTCCAGAGCCCCTTTATTAGAAAATGGTGCGTAAAACAGAGTGGTGAAAGCTTTCCCATGTGGACTCAGGGCTACCACTTAGCAGCGCTTGGAGGAATCCAGACTCTCTCTGTGATGTCGGCATGTAGGCCTGTCAAGCACTTATGTCCCGTTTTGTAGAGGAATGAGCTAACACTCAAGGAATATCTTGTTTGTTTGTTTTTTGGGGGGCTATACCTGGCAGTGTTCAGGGATTACGTCTGACTGCACTTGGGAAGCATTCCTGACTTTGCTGGAGGGACCATATGAGGAGTTGGGGATTGAACCTGGCTGGTGTTATTGAAGGGAAGGTTCCTACCTGCTGTACTATGATTCAGTCTTAAGCCACAGCTACCTGATGGGCTGTGATACTGGCCACAGGACTTAAGAATTCTTCTGCCTTGCCCTGGAATGCTACAGAGTTCCCACTTTTCAAAACTAAAATAAATTAAATTAAATAAAGATAAGTCTGTCTGGGTGGGTCTGTGCACACACACTCAAAAACAAAGCTTCATCCCAAGTTAATATTTTTATTTTGGGTTTGGGACCACATACCAACTGTGTTTACTCCTGGCAGGGCGTGGGTGACTCTATGCTGCGCTGGGAATCGAACCTGAGTAGTCATGACCTTACTGGCTGAACTATGGCTGCTACCCCAGAATGGACATTCTTACAGGGAGGACCTGTTCTGTGGGGTTCAGTCAGTTCCTACTGGAAAAAAGTGATGCACCCGCCTTTCTAGCCAACCCCAGCAGCACCCCAGTACCCAAGAGAATGAAAATGAGGCCACGATCAGAGCACTCTTGTATTCTTCCTTTGATTTGTATCATGAGCCCATCCATACCCCTGCATAGTCCCCAGAATAATTCCCAGTGTCCCTTTGTGGCTTTTGCCTGCTCTCACCCTGGTCAGACATTGCTCTGTCTCCCCTCTTCCACCCAACTCCCCAACAGTGAGAGCCGCTAAGGCTGCCAGATAAGTCTATTTTTATTTTTTGTGTTTGGGCCACAGTTGGAGGTGTTCAGGGTTCACTGCTGGCCCTGCACTCAGGAATTATTCCTGGTGGTGCTCAGGGGACCATATGAGCTCCCACAGATGGACTCCGATTGTGCAAGGTAAACACTCTCCCTGCTGTGCTATTTTTCCTGCTCCAGAAAAGTCAGGTTTTTTTTTAGATAGCATGGAGGTAAGGCGTTTGCCTTTCATGCAAAAAGGTCATCGGTTCGAATCCCGGTGCACCATATGGTCCCCCGTGCCTGCCAGGAGCAATTTCTGAGTATGGAGCCAGGAGTAACCCCTGAGCACTGCCGGGTGTGACCCAAAAACCAAAAAAAAAAAAAAAAGTCACACCCAGTGATGCTCAGGAGATACTCCTAGCTCTGCGCTCAGAAATCGCTCCTGGCTTGGGGGACCATATGGAACGCCGGAGGATCGAACCATAGTTCTTCCTAGTTAGCCATACACAAGGCAAATGTCCTACCACTTGAGCCATCACTCTGGCCCCAGATAAGTCAGTGTTAATATTTTGCATTTTTATTTCCTTACCTCTTTGTTTCCTGGGGGCGGCATACCCAGCCACTGCCAGGAGCCCTGATGCTGTGGATAAAGCTTCAGTCTTATTATCTTCACCTCCTCTGCCCATGGCTGAAAAGGGCTGTGGCCATGTCACCCCATTTTGTCCAATGGTGGCCCATCCAGAGGGCTGCAGTTCTCCTAGAAAGGCTCGGGGTCTCATATGTACCCCCATAGCTATGCATCACAAATGACCCTTGAGGTTAGTGCCCCAGGTTCACCCCAAAATGATCTCGGGCCACACCTGTGAGCCCCAGACCTTCCCATAGCTCTGCACAGCTGCTCCCAACATCACCAGCTTGGGGCACATTCTGGGGCCTGGGATCAAACCCTTCCTGGGCAATTCAGCTCAGCCTATCCCAGTGAAGGTGAGATCAAGAACTGTGGACTGTAGCCCCCCTCTTCAGGGACCTTCAGCACCCTGGTTTGGGCCAGCTGAGTTTTCCCCATCTCTCCCAGCTGGTCCTGGGCATGTTCCACAGATTGGGGACCACAGCACCGGGCCCACCTCCCACTGCTGCCTTCTGGGGCCCGCTGGCTTGCCCAGCCATTAACCAACGAAGCCACAGCAGCCATAAAATTAATTTCCTTCCTAATATATACAAGACTTTCTCTAGGAGAATTATGGGCCGATTTGATCAAAGTGTCTGAGTGGTGTGCTTATGCTATCAGTTTCACCCCCTTAATGCCCTCCTGTCAAAACAAAACCCTCAAGAAAGGCTTTGAGGGGGTCACGTGGGCATAATGGCTTTCTCGAGGAGAGCCCTAAGTACTTGCTAACATATACACAGCCGACTATTAGACCGGCTGGTATAATTGTCCTTATATTCTAATGTAAACACGCGTATATTAGTGGGCGCTCCAGCCCCCCTATCCCCTGCAGACACAGAGGTATGGGGTAGTGAGAGGGAAAGATGCTTCAGGGAGGACATCAGCCAGGGGCAGGGCGAGGCATTAAGAGGTCAGGGGACATTGGGGACCCCTCCTTGGGTTTCTGGCTTTCATTACCTGATGGTAATGAAAGTGGCATTGGGTGGTACTTGGGAATTGTCCTACTTCCTCCATCCCTCTTAGCGCTGGCTTTGTCCCCCTCCAAGGTCTCCCCTCTAGATGGACCTGGAAGGAGGGCACCCATTTCCCAGATGAGAAAAGTAGAGGCACATGGAAGGACTTTTCCATGGGCAGAAAAGAGATGCTCTGACATAATAAAGTAGGGTACTTAAAGAAACCCAGGGGTGCTCATGAGATCAGATGGGGGATGGGAAGCAGGACCTTGGTGAACTCCAGAAAGCAGAGGACCTGAGAGGTTCCAGAACCAAGGGCAAACATTGCTGAAGAGG
>PVKC010012844.1:0-23448 GCA_004027635.1 Crocidura indochinensis
CTGAAGAGTAATGCTTTGAGTTCTACATTTTATATAACTGTTATAGTGGAATATTTATACTTTCTCTTGCATTTTAGATAATTAGGAAAACTATGTCTGAAGACAGTGGCTCTATGACTTTGGTAATAGCCATGATCCCTTATATAAAAATGTAATGATCTAATTCAGAGGAATAATGTAATCATCTAGTTCAGTGGGTAGGGTGCTGACCTGACACAGAGCTGATGTTGAATCCCAGCACTATTATTTCTGGAGCCCTGCCAGGAGGAATAATCCTTGAGTACAGAGCCAGGATTGAGCCCTGTGCATCATCCAGCAATTCCTCCACCCCCAAATATATTTGTCCATCTGGTTTTATTTATACACATTCAAACACACAGAGACACAATGTAGGCAATATACATCAGATAGTAACAAAAACTGCAAAAGTAAAATCTGTAAAGCATATGGATAATAAATGTATACTCAATTTTAGTTTAGTATACTCAATTTTTTTTGAGTTGTCAATATTCAGTGGTGCTCAGTTTTACTTCTGCCTCTGGACTCAACAAGTGATAACTTTTGGCAGGGCTTCAGATATCATATAGGGTGCCAGGTTTCAAATCTGTGTGGGCCACATACCTTACCCATTGAACAATATCTCCAGCCTCTCGGTGAGAAATAAGTCAGTTAATACATTGGAGAACACAAGTTCTTAGCTCACAAAAGCACAGTATGCAAGTTTGCTGTTATAGTTTTAAATGCCAATTAAACTAAAATCAATTGTGATGCATCTTTTGATTAAAATTATATTAAAATTATCAGAGTATATACATTTATACATACATTAACATTAATTATACATATTAATGGTTCTGTCACTCTGAACATTTAAACCAGTAAATCAGAGAAATCAACTTCAGTTAATTGGCTCTAACCTGATATCTAGTCAGGTTTTAAGAGGGCAGCTGGATTTACATATAGGAATATGTGAGAGCCTAATCATTTTCACATGAAGTACATTTTTTAGGAAGCTTCTCACTTTCTGTTAGTGTCTCATCTATGTTATAAATCTGTGAATCAATGTCTAAAGCATACATTTATTATATAACTTTTACAATATGTTCTATAAGCTAGAATATTTTTAATTTTTTAAGTGATTAAAGAAGAAAATGATAGTCAAGGGAATTCAATGAACTGGAGTGCATGCTTTGAATGCAGGAGGCCAGATTTGATCCCTGGCAGTACCTGGCTCTACAAGCACTGCCTGGAACAACCCCTAAGCACAGACCTGAGAGTAGCCCATGAGCGCCATCAGGTGCCCACACCCCCAAAATAAACTAAAAATGAAAAGAAAAAGAATGACATTTTATTATGAAAGGAAATTCTAGTAAATTAAAATTTAGCATCCATGCTTTGTTTATTAAAGAATCATTTATTCCTGGACTATTGACAATAGCTATATTTATTCATTTAATTTTTATTGTATTTAGACTTCAATGCCAGATTAAAGAAATTATATAGACCCCAATGGCCAGCAAAGGCCATTTGGCTCTTACTAGAATATTTTTTGCTGGATTCTGCTGTAAAGCTTTTGTTTGATTGCTTGTTTTGGGGTCACATCAGGCAGTGCTCAGGGGTTAGTCCTGACTATATGCCTGAAATCACTCCTGGCAGGCTCTGGGGACTGTATGGGATGCTGGGATTCGAACCACTGCCCTTCTGCATGCAAGGCAAATGCCCTACCTCCATGCTATCTCTCCAAACCCTATAAAGCTTTTCACGTTGAATATCTTTTTTTTTGGTTTTTGGGCCACACCCGGTGACGTTAAGGGGTTACTCTTGGCTATGCGCTCAGAAGTTGCTCCTGGCTTGGGGGACCATATGGGAACCAGGGGATCGAACCGCAGTCCGTCCTAGACTAGCGCAGGCAAGGTAAGCACCTTACCTCCAGCACCACCGCCCGGCCCCTCACGTTGAATATCTTAATAAAATGTCAGTGGGCTAATTTTTTGGGTGACTTTCTTATTCCATGCAAGGGAAAGAAAATAAATTTTGCTTTGTATTTTTTTTTTTTTTTTGGTGGTTTTTGGGTCACACCCGGCAGTGCTCAGGGGTTACTCCTGGCTCCATGCTCAGAAATTGCTCCTGGCAGGCACGGAGGACCATATGGGGCACCGGGATTCGAACCGATGACCTTTTGCATGAAAGGCAAACGCCTTACCTCCATGCTATCACCCGGGCCCCTGTTTTGTATTATTAACACAAAAGTTATTGCTTTGGCTTATAAAAAATGTAATAAATAAATTGATGCTCCAGACAAGTGAATATGTATTTTAAAAATTATTGGAAAATTTTATTATAAGAGTTTTATTTTTAAATTTTCCTGAATGCAAGCTCATATATTAAATATTATCTTACAGTACAGAAGTTTGATATAAATATATTATCTTATGTTTTCTCTAAAAGCTAGTTTTAGAATGCTTTACTTTCTTGTTTTTTGGGGGGAGGTCACACCCGGCAGTGCTCAGGAGATACTGCTGGCTGTCTGCTCAGAAAATAGCTCCTGGCAGGCGCGGGGGACCATATGGGACACCAGGATTCAAACCAACCACCTTTGGTCCTGGATCTGCTGCTTGCAAGGCAAATGCCGCTGTGCTATCTCTCCGGGCCCCTAGAATGTTTTACTTTCAAGTTAAACATAGCAACAATAGATTTACTTTTGATAAAAAAGCATTCACTGCATTTATATCTAGTTCTAAATTTTCTATACAATTTCCTTTGTACATGTATGCATATTTGAAATAGTTTTTCTTGAAATAGTTTTTATATGCTATTTTTGACTGTAATTTTTTCTTCTATATAGGAAATTTGTGGTGCTGATTAAAACAATAAATTTCAGGAAAGATCAAACTAAAATAATTGTTTTGATGTGCAGTTTTAGCGTTTTTGACTTTTCTGTTTGTTTTGGAGCCATGGGCAACAGTGGACTCAAGGCTTACTCTTGACAGTGAAGGTTGACTCAAGGGACCATAGGGGTGCTGGGGTTAAAATCTAGGACCGCTGTATACAAGACAAGTACCCTCCCATTACTATTATCTTTCCAATGATATATCTATGTTTATTTATATTGAAATCCATCTTTTTATATCTTGATGAATTTGGTTCAATGAGGGAAATTACCCCTTCAAATATATCTTCAAGATGGGACAGTTCTTTTGGGTAAAACAAATTTGGCTTAGTTTATACTAAGGAGATTATAAATGTCCTCTAGGACATCTTTCATTCAGACAAATATAGAACATGGGATTGCTTTGACTGTGATATCTAGTTTAGTTTAGACAATGAAAGCTTCAAATGTGCACATGACAGGAATAAAATAGGTTATTGTTATGACTTCAATTCATTTTAAGATACTTGCTGACTATCACATTATAGCCACCGATCTTAATCTACCTGATAACTATACTTAATGGAAACAATAATTTATGAGTTGGAGCCAGGGTGGGGTTGCAGAAGCTTTCTTTTGCCCATTTTTTGATTGTTAAGGCTAACTTGAACCATGGACAAGCGAAGGAGTCTGTATGTCTTATTATTTTGGCCAACCTTGTTGAACAGAAGTCAAAGGTGCCAACTGAGGCTTTATTATAATCATCACAGTTCAGAAAACAAAATTTTGACACCTCATTTTAGTATATAATTTGTTCCATTAATTCATGATATTGTAAACTCATATGCATTCTTTGTGGTGGCCAGTTTCCAAGATGAGTCCAAAGATCTTCATTTTTGAGTCTATGGAGATGTTCCCCTAATAAAGTTTTGCTGATATTAGCCTTTCCACCTGTAATAAGTTTGAATTCAATGATGCTTTTCATCTTTATTCAGTTCTACTTAAGAGTTTCAAGAATTTTAGTTGCTCAATCTAAACAATACCTTAACAACATATTTCAGTTTTCACACAATGAATTGTTTCTACCCATATTGAAGCTTTATTGAAGTTTTTATATATTGAAAACTTCTTCATATATTGAAATTTAGCTCTACATTTCAGAAAGTGACTGGTTTGTAATCTGGTTTAAAGATCTGGTTTAGGGGCCCGGGAGATAGCATGGAGGTAAGGCATTTGCCTTTCATGCAAAAGGTCATCGGTTCAAATCCTGGTGCCCCATATGGTCCTCCGTGCCTGCCAGGAGCAATTTCTGAGCATGGAGCCAGGAGTAACCCCTGAGCACTGCCGGGTGTGACCCAAAACCCACAAAAAAAAATAAATTAATTAATTAAAAAAAATAAAGATCTGGTTTAGATTCTGAGATTCAAAGGAAATAGTGACAGGATACAAAGGCCACCCACAGAATAGGAGAAACTATTCACCCAATACCTATCAGATAAAGGACTAATATCTAAGATATATAAGGTACTGACAGAACTTAACAAGGAAAAAATCTAACCCTATCAAAAAATGGGGAGAAGAAATGAACAATTTCTCAAAGAAGAAATATGAATGTCCAAAAGACACATGAAAAAATGTTCCACATCACTAATAATCAGGGAGATGCAAATCAAAACAACTATGAGGTACCATCTCACACCACAGAGATTGACACACATCAAAAGAACAACAACAATCAGTTCTGGTGGGGATGTGGAGAGAAAGGAGCTCTCATTCACTGCTGATGGGAATATCATCTTTATCGAAATAATATGGAGATTCCTCAAAAAACTAAAATTGAGTTCCCATATGATCCAGCTATTCCACTCTTAGGGATATATCCTAGGGACACAAAAACACAACACAAAAATGCCTTCCTCACATCTATATTTGTTGCAGCACTATTTACAATAGCCAGAATCTGGAAACTACCCAGATCCCCTTCAACAGGCTAAAAAATCCGTGGCACATATATACAATGGAATATTATGCAGCTGTCAGGAAAATGAAGTCATGAAATTTTCCTATACATGGAAACTATTGTGCCAAGTGAAATAAATCAGAGGGAGAGAGACAGACACAGAATAGTTTCACTAATCTATAGGTTCTAAGAGAAATAAAATCATTGTTGTAATAATGCCCAGAGACAATAGAGATAAGGGCTGAAAGGACTGACCCATGATGTGGAGATTGGTGATTGCAGTTAGAGAAATAACTACACTAACACTTATGATGATGGTTAATGAGTGAGAGAAGTAGAATGCCTGTCTCGAATGTAGGTGAGGGAGCGGAGGAAGAAGATAGGGGGCATTCGTGTGGCAATGTTGCACTGGTAAAGGGTGTGTGTGCTCTTTTTATGACTGAAACTCAACTACAAATATGTTTATAATCATGGTGCTTAATGAAGATATTATTTAAAAATAAAGGAACTAGTTTATAATGAGATCAAGAGTTCCTTTAACCTGACAGGACTGATAGTCATAGAAGAAAGCTTGAGCACAAACATGTTAGAGAGAAACAATGTGAAAATGTAGAGGAAGACTGTCATTTGCAAGCCCTCAGAAGGAATCAACTTTGGGACGCTTTGTACTTGAACTCCAGCCTCCAGAATTATGAGGAAATAAATTTATGCTGCTTAAGAAAGCCAGAGTGTTTCTTTGCTTTGCCGAATTGGGCAAACTAATACAATTACAGTACCCTTTTGCTCTTTTATTTCATATCTGATAATTTGGGCACTATGAATTCCTGTTAAGGCAATCATGCTGGAGTAGTCAGGTAAGGGGCCACCTGACAATGAAATTCTGAAATAAGGAAAATTAGGATGTGAGACAAGAAAATAAATTACTTTGTTGCCAAGTCTCAAGAAGGTTTTATGAATGTATTTTCTTTTGTTTATATAAAAAAAAGGGGGGCCGGGCGGTGGCGCTGAAGGTAAGGTGCCTGCGCTAACCTAGGACAGACCGCGGTTCGATCCCCCCGGTTTCTCATATGGTCCCCCGTGCCTGCCAGGAGCGATTTCTGAGCCAATAGCTAGCCAGGAGTAACCCCTGAGCGTCGCCAGGTGTGACCCAAAAACCAAAAAAAAAAAAAAATTTTTTTTTTTACCATTTTTAGGCCATATTAGCCATTCTCAAGGAATATTCCTGGCTTTGTGCTTGCTGGTCATTTTTTATTTTAATCATAAACTCAAGTTGTGCTAGGGAATTGAGCCCAGGCCCCATGCATACTTCTGCTCTTTTAAGCTATTGCTCAGGCTCTGATCTTTAGTAAAATGTCAGAAAGAAATTGCTTCAGGACAGAACCATCCTCAAACTTGCTGTTGTCTTCCTTACTGGCCACAGCATGGAAAATAGTATCACAGGAGTTCCATATGGCCCATTTCATGAAGTACTTTTGGGCTGCTTCTTGTTTCCTTCGATTTTTTTAAGCTCTATTTCCCCCCTTGAAGTTCTTTTTTTTTTTTTTTTTTTTTTTTTTTTTTTTTTTTTTTTTTTTTTTTTTTTTTTTTTTTTTGGTTTTTGGGCCACACCCAGTGACGCTCAGGGGTTACTCCTGGCTATGCGCTCAGAAGTCGCTCCTGGCAGGCACGGGGGACCATATGGGAACCGGGGGATCCAACCGTGGTCAGTCCAAGGCTAGCGCGGTAAGGCAGGCACCTTACCTGTAGCGCCACCGCCCGGCCCCTTTATTTATTTATTTATTTATTTATTTTTGGTTCCCCTTGAAGTTCTTATGCTGGCCAGGGAGGGGAAAACAGCAGCTTCAGCTCTCAGGCCTCTATATGCGCAAAGCTATGAGTTTCCTCTCCCTGCTCCAATACACTAATGAAGCACCACTGGCCGGCATGTTTTACAGTATATGGAGTGATGATTATGCACTTTGTACAATAGTATCACAGGAGTTCCATATGGCCCATTTCATGAAGTACTTTTGGGCTGCTTTGTACAATGTATGGGTAATATTAACACATTTCAGACAAGTCTACTAGTTAGAAGTCTGTACAGTGACAAATAAAAATGAAATAAGGTGAAAATACTTGATAAATACTAAAACATTAAATATCCTGGAACAAAGGTCGAATTCAATCATATCTGTTTGCTGTGGAAAATAAAAATTTTCCTAGAGACTCTAAAAGAATATCAGTGGCTTAGTATGTGTGTTTTTCAGACTTAGGAGCTAATTTTAGAAGTATCATTTAACATGTGTTTAAAAAAAGAATAAATTGATTGGTTGTTTGTTTTGAAATCTGTTCTGAATGGTGGTCCAGCCACAGAAACACAGCAAAAGTTTTTATCAGAGAGCGTTTGTCATATTTAACCTGCAATACCTTCTAAAACCTTTGAATTACTGTTAAAAAAATTAGGTCCATCTGTTCATGTGGTAGCAGATTATCTGATAAACAGTTAATGTTTGGGCAATGTGCTTTATAGTTTCATTAAATAAATGATGAATTGAGTTATGAATATATAAATATAATTTTATCAGATTATTATATTGATTTAACTGAAAGTGCTTTTCAATTTGAACCAGCTTTTTTATGCCTATGATAAAATTTCTTCTTTACTTATCAAAAATCATTAACTGATAGTTTATTTGCTATCCTAATGGGTAAATGTTAATGGAAAAGCCTCAAATCATATATGTTTGGCACTAAAAACTCTTTCTTTGGAGATTAATTACAGTTATTGTAAGAATAACTTTAAAATATGCATCCTAAAATATTTTCTAAATACATATATAGATATATATGTATTATATATAGTAAATTAAAATGAGTTATCATCAGAAACTTACAGATAAAAGTATTTTGTAATAATTTTGATTAAGTCAATTGCAAGTGCTACTTTTAAATGTTTTGAAATTACTATTATTATGCTAAGACTTCATCTACATAGCTTGTCATTAATAATCCTCCTGCTTAAACATCCATAGAAAGGTGTTAAATAGGGGCCAGAGAGATAGCACAGCGGGTGTTTGCCTTGCAAGCAGCTGATCCAGGACTTTAGGTGGTTGGTTCGAATCCTGGTGTCCCATATGGTCCCCCTCGCTGCCAGGAACTATTTCTGAGCAGAGATAGCCAGGAGTAACCTCTGAGCACCGCTGGGTGTTCCCCCCCCCCCAAAAAAAAAAGGTGTTAAAGTTCTCAGTAATGGTATAATCTCACCCTGTTCTGAATGGAAAGTTGATAAGAAATTAGAAAAAAAGAAGGAAAACCTTTAAAACTTTCCACCCAGGAAACTGGGTAGATACAGTAGGGTTTTTGTCATGCATGCCACCAACTTGAGTTTGATTCTTGGCAACCTATATGGTTCCCTCTAGTCTACCAGGAGTAATTCCTGAGTGCAGAGCCAGGTGTAATCCCTAAAAACTGATAGGTGTGGCTCAAAAATAAACACTTTCCCCACAAGCTATTGGCTATAATTAGGAGCTGAAACTCTGTGTTCAGACTAATTTGGACAGAAGCTCAATGATAACACTTACCAGTATTGAAATATACAGTTGAGTAGGGGGTACCTTGCAATAAAATACACAAAGTCCACAAAATCAAGACAATCTGATTGCGCCCAGTCACAAATCCAAATGGAGTTTGTCAGGTTATATATAGCCTAAATCCAGGACCAAGCGAGGGTTTATTCAGCTGGAACAAAGGTAGTTGATAAGACTTTAAAGAGGACCTCAAGTCTTGAACCTTGACAATGTCCTAGCACAGTTTTTTTTTTGTTTTTTGTTTGTTTGTTTGTTTTTTCGGTTTTCTTTGCAGTGACATCGGATCTAAGCCAGAGGCTAATACATGCAAGACCACATAGCTCCACCACTGAGCTGCATCCTTCCATCTTCCACCCAAATGTAGAGTCAAGCCATTTATAAAAGACAAAATTGTTCATTGTAGCACAAAATAGATGAATCTTGCTTTGGTTATGCTAAGTATAATAAGAAAATGAAAGATAGTCATCAGCTCATTTCATTCATATTTGGTAAGTGAATACCTAGATAGAACTGGTAAAATCCAACAAACTCACCCCTGGACTCGGTGAAAACTGGTGACTAAGAAGAAATGAGGAGGGCGGGGGAGGAATTCTGGTGGGAAGATAGCATTGGAACTTTAGAGGTAAGGGTGGTAAAAATTGTAGACATATATAGCTATGAGATAAATTTCTGAGTCCATACATTTTTAAATTTTATTTTGTTAAAATCATTGTGATTTACAAAGTTTTTCATGGTTGGGTTTCAGACATAAAAAGAATCCGGGCTAATCCCACCACTAATGTTGACCTCTCTCCACCAATGTTGTCAGAGTGCATCTGCCCCAAATCTGCCAGTATAGCAGGCCCATTTTAAGTTTAAATTGTTGCAGTTTGGGTCTCTTGATTCCATTGTTGTTGCCTGTGACTCGAATATTTAGTTCTGTTCTTTATTTTTTAATACTATCTTTAATTACAAACATGATTGTAGTTGGATTTCAGTCATAAAAAGAACACCCCATTCATCAGTGAAACATTTCCATCACCGGTGTCCCCAATCTTCCTCCCCACCTGCCTCTATTTGAGACAGGCATTTTACTTCTCTCACTCATTAACATTGTCACCAAAATTGTCAGTGTAGTTATTTCTCTAACAGCACTCACGTCTTTATATAGTGAACTTCATATGGTGAGCCGGTCCTTCTGGCCCTCATCTCTATTGTCCCTGGGCATTATTACAATAATGTCTTTTATTTTTCTTAAAACCTATACATGAGTGAGACTATACTGTATCTGTTTCCCTATGACTTATTTCACTCAGCACAAATGATTCCATGTACATCATGTATAGGAAAATTTCATGACTTCATCAGTCCTGATGGCTGCATAGTAATCTATTGTGTGTATATATGTACTACAGTTTCTTTAGCCATTCATCTGTGGAAGGGCATCTTAATTGTTTCAAGAATCTGGCAATTGCAAATAGCACTGCAAAGAATATACGTATGAGGGAATTCTGTTATTTTTTTTAACTCCACCAAAGCACCTGAGACCACTTGACCCCAGGCCCCTGTCCTTTCATATTGGTATTTCTTCTACTCCAGTCAGTTTCTTTCCTTCTCCTTGCTCTCCTGGTGACAAGAATGTTCGAGACAACTTCCATTTAAATCATTGCATTTCTTCATGCAGTTATTTTAGATACACATATAAGTGGTATCATTCTGTATTTATCCTTCTTCCAGTTTCATCCATGTTGCAGCAAATTGCAGGATTGCATCCTTCCTTATACTATGTAGTATTCCATTGTATATGATTATATACAATATATAATATATATATCAATATGATAGCAGGCAAAAGATAAGGCAATGAAAGAAAAAACATAAAGATTATAATGAAGTTGTAACAATTAATACGTACGACTGGTATCTCTATGAGTTAAAATTTGACACATAGGGCCAAAGAGATAGCACAGCGGTAGGGCATTTATTTGCCTTGCACACAACCGAGCCAGGATGGAAGGTGATTCGAATAAAGGTATGGCCCCTACTCCTGGGGAGGTTTAGGAGTAGGGGGCCATGCTTGGATTCGAGCCGCCCATGGGCCCGGCAAAACCAGTGCCCTGCGCCTGTTGGAGCCGTGGTCGGCCTCCGTGTGCCAGCTCCCCTGGAGCCACTCGGGCTGGGTTTGGGGGCGCCTCCGGGTCCCTCCCTGGAAACTCCGAGCTGCGGCTCCGGAGAAGGACGGCAGAGGGCGCCGTGGGCCTGAGAACCGGCCGGGCCCAAGCAAGCTGCCTGTTGGCCTCTGTCTGCCCAGGCCTGCTAGAGCCTGCTGGAGAGACACCATGCTGGGCTGGGGAAGGGGTGCCAAGGAACCAGTAGGGCCATCCATTCTCTTGTGGGGTTGTTTTTAAGGCTACCCATCAGCGCTCAGGATTACTCATGGCTCTGTGCTCAGACATTACTTCAAGCAGTAGGGACGGGAAGGAGGGAGGGAAGAAAGAAGAAAGGGAAAAAGGAAGGGATTGGGAGGAAAGAAGGCAGAAAGGAAGATGGAAGGAAAAGAGGGAGGGAGGGAGGAGGAAGAAAAAGGTGTAATGTTTATTTCGTTGTTCTATAGTTTTATAGTTTATTAGATACAACTACGCAGTTAGATTCCGCTTTCTCAGATGTACTGCCCAGACACCTTTTGGCCCCAAGACTCTCGCAGCTTAGTAAGAAAGCAATTCATTACCATTCCTAGGACCCCTTGATGCTAAAGGCAGCTGACATTGTCCTGGTGGTGCCAGGGAAGGGGGGCCTGTGCTGTGTGCTAAAATTTACGTAAACCTGTGGAATGTTGGAATATCACCCTTTGTAGTTTTGTGTAACTGACTAAGATGTAATGGAATGACCTGAAAGGTACAAAAACCTGCTCTCCCCTGTACTTGGGGTTCGAGACAGCTTTTTGTGCTCGAACCCAGGCCTGCTTGTAATAAAGCAACCTCCAAAAATTCACTGATTGACTCGCCTCAATTTTTGTAGTTCTAACAAAGGAAGGAAGGAAGGGAGGGAAAGGAGGGAGGGAGGGAGGAAGAGGAATAAAGAGAGAAAGGAAGGAAGGGAGACAGGAAAAAAGGGAGGAAGAAGGGAAGGAAGGAAGGAAAGGAGGGAGGGAGGGAGGAAGAGGAATAAAGAGAGAAAGGAAGGAAGGGAGACAGGAAAAAAGGGAGGAAGAAGGGAAGGAAGGAAGGAAAGGAGGGAGGGAGGGAGGGAAATAAGGAGAAAATGCATAGGGGCTGGGAAACTGTGGGACCATTTGGGATGCCTGGGATTGAACTCGGGTTTGCTGCATGCAAGGCAAATGCCCTTTCCACTAGGTTATCACCTGTCCCTAGTTCATCCACACTGTAAACATTTATTGAGCATCTACTATTTGCTTGTCCCTATGAGAGAGTGGACATTGTCTGAGAAAACATATGGTTAATTCTGAAACAGAACTCTCTGTGCTCATAGGACACTTGGTAAATGGCAAAATTGGCTTTGCTTTCTTTTGGTGCTAGGGCCCAGAGTCAAACACAAGCAAAGTGATTCTTCCTGGGACACTCTGTCCCAGGCTCTGATCCAGCATCAGGGGCACTGATTCCTCCTCAGCCCTGAGTTGCCCTGCAGAACAGCACCATCAGCACTGCCATGTGTCAATGCAGAGGGGTGCAGAAGAGTGCCCTAGCCCAGTCAGTGAGGGGTGAGGCTAGGACAGTGGTTCTCAAATAGTGGGGAGGGACCCCATGGGGGACGCGAGGCTCCGTAAAGGGGAGCACGTTTGACCTCAGCAAACACTGTCTCTGTATGTCTCTGGACCTGAGAGTTGCCGTGTCCTGCTTTAAACCCCACTTCGAAAAGCTCTGCATTGCAAAACGTGCTCATTGTAGCCATTCATCCAGACATCACCTCTGATTAAAAAATCAGCTCAAATTATTTTATATATTTTTGTTTTGTAGGTTAGAGTATATTTTTTAATAAAGATACTATTTACAGTAGTGTGGCGGGGCACGAAAAATGTAATGCCCTTCCTAGGGGGGCATGGCAGAAAATAATTGAGAAGCACTGGGCTAGTTGTGTGCTTCTCTCTAGTGTTTGCCAAACTGGGGTCATGGAACCACACCCACACATCCCTGTGACCAAAGGGCCTCCACTTGGGACTTGCTGGACTCTGGAAGTGCACTAAGTAAGCTCTCGGTACACTTCCCCTCCACCTCCAGTCCAGCCAGCCCCTGCCCTCCTACACCTCCTACTTCTCAAAGGCACAACACTCCATGGTGACCTGCTAGCCCAGCAGTGCAGTAAGTCTCTACAGGAAAGTGAGCTTGATGGTGGATGTGAAGAATCAGGTATTTGCGGACACAGGGGGCCTGTGGTGACTCTGAGCCTTGTCTCTGCAAGATCACGGCTCCTTTGTCCCTGTCCTGGATGCTGCCTGTCATTGCCCTCGCCAATGCCACCCCCCACCCCCACACACCCACCTGACCATTGGCTGCCAGGTTGAGCTGAGCGAAGTTTCTGAAGATGATCTTGAAGCTCAGGTGTCTTGTGGCCAGGCATGAGCAGTTCTTATTTTTTTTTTTTAATTTTTTGGTTTTTGGGTCACACCCGGCAGTGCTCAGGGGTTACTCCTGGCTCCATGCTCAGAAATTGCTCCTGGCAGGCACGGGGGACCATATGGGGCACCGGGATTCGAACTGATGACCTTTTGCATGAAAGGAGAATGCCTTACCTCCATGCTATCTCCCGGGCCCCTGATTTTTTTTCCAATTATTTCAGGTTACTTTATCTTTTAAACGGGTGACAACCAGCTTTTGTCCCCCAGTTCACCAGTGCTCAAGCTACAAATGCTTGTGCTTCAGTAGTTGAGGGGCACACTCTAGTAGCATGTGTCGAGAAGTGAATACAAATCTACAAAACAAGTATTTAAATAGCTTTCAAAGGAACACAGATTAAGTGTGACCCATCTCCTCGTCTTCTATACTATTGCATCTGTGTCAACCCTCCCTACTTACAAAAACATTTCCAGATTAGTAAAGATTAAATTAAATGGTCTCCCACAACCATATAATTCAAGCTAGGCTTGCAGTGAAGAGCCACAACAAAACATATCTACACATTAATATTGTTTGAAGCACAGGATACTGAGGCCACTTTATGCCGCTTTCGCACAGGACACAGGCAAAGCACTGACATCCTGCTCCTCTGCTTTGGAGGGCAAGTCCTGGTTCTGGATCAGCTGCATGAGTTGCCATGTTGAGACAGACATCACATAGTGGATAGTGGGCTCTGGAATCCATTGGCAGTCATAGCAACAGCAACAGTTTTCCAAGAGCATCCGATCGTCCACATCGTCTGATGCTGGATCAGAGCCTGAGCAGATAGATCACAGCGCTCGACTATACTATCCAGGTCATCACATGTCGGCTCCCACATGCTGGATGAATGATGCTGATATGGCTTGAGTCTCTTTTGTAGAAGAGGCTTCACATGCACATGATCATAAAGGATCCATTGAAGCAGGCAGCTTCTGTTCTATAGCTCTACTGGACTTCATTGCTCCCATTTCAGGGAGTGGGTAAACATGGATGTCAAAATAGGAAATGAATGAGAAATGAGAGACCACACAAAATGAATTGTATGGGGACAACACGTTTCTGGCAGACTTGTGACAAATTTAATCTTTAAGTTGGGAGTTTTATAAGGGGTAAAAAAGCCAGTCATAGGTTTGAGAAGAATGTTTACAATTACAAAGCAGAATTTAACAGTAAACAAAACGTTAAACTATGGGTGTGAGCAGTAAGAATTCTGAGTTACAAAGGAGAAGGTCACAACGCAAGGCAGCTTTTAGCAAACTAACTTCAGATGCAAAATAAGGGATTAATAAGAAGTAGAAAAAAATTAGGAATACATTCTTCACTGAGATGGGCTTTATTATTTAGAGGTCAAGTGAAAGAAAGAGCTAAATCCATTACTAAGGTGAAGTTCCCATTTTTGTTTTGGACAAGTCAATAGCTTAGGATCTGCATTTTGGCTATGCGTTTGCATACCAGAAACTGAGGCTGCAGGGACATTTTGAAAAAAGAGAAAAATATGGTCTTTGATTTTGGTGCTAAATATTATCCAGGAAAGGGGTTTTAATCAAGGCTAAAATTTGCTTGCTGCTAAATCAGCAGAAGGGAGAATTGATTTTAAGGCATAATAATATGAAGGGAATATAATGTCAGTAGCATAACATGGATCTCAGAAATATCTCTTCAGGAATTCCTCAACCCTCCACGCAGGGGCCAAAACATCTGCAGCAGGCCTTTTGAGGAACTCGTGGGTTCTCGGTTTTCTGTGCCAGGGAAATCTGGGATACATATGGTGGGTTACTGAGTTCCCCTTAAATGGAGATGTCTACGTATGGCCTGACAATCCATTATATATAGATTGTTTTATATGTATATATATATCCATATATATGATACATAAAAGTCTGCTCATTTGATTCCTCTTCATCAGAACCTCCCTGTGCCTTTATGACAAGTTTCTTAGCAATGATATTAACTGCAAGTGTGAAAGCTGAGTTAATGTAGTATCTTCCTGGCTCAGCTATGATTCTCACTTCAGACTTGGAGAGAAATTACTTGTCAAGAGCTGAGTTGATTGCATTGGTGATCTCTTCAAACTAAAGCTTCACATCCTTAGATCCAGGAAATTCACCACCAATATCAAGCAGATACATGTTGAAGCCAAACTCAGTCCCCATGTCAAAGCCACAGTGAGCATCAGAAATGACTAGCACAAAGGTCTCAGCATCAGTACAGCCACTTTCCATGTGGAAGCTGACATCGATGACATCAATATTCAGTTCTTTTGCCCTTTCCAAAAGTAGCCTGCTGCTTTTGAGCATGGCACCACATTTAACAAATTTAACCTAGTGACAGATTGCTTTGGAATAGTCAGTGGCAATCCATGAAACCAACTTTGCCTTTGGATGTGCCCTTGCAACTCTCATCAACTCAACTTCACTGTCAAAGGTCATCATCTGGACTCCATTATCGGCAGCATACTTAATCTGAGGTATTTGTTATGAGGATTTGCTTAGATAAACCTCTCAGGAGGTACCCAGAGACTCTGGACTACACCAACTATATTTCATTCTTTTTTATTCTTTTTCTCTTTTTGTTTTTGTTTTTTGGGCCACACTCAGTGGCTCAGCCCAGGGGTTCAAGGGTTACTCCTGGCTCTGCGCTCAAAAATTGCTCCTGGCTTGGGGGACCATATGAGATTCTGGGGACTGAATCTGTGTCTGTCTTGTGTCAGCTGCATACAAGGCAAATGTCCTACCACTGTGCTACCACTTTGGCCCTGTATTTCATTCTTGCTGGCACAATCAAACCCATCCCTGACAGCACAAGGGTCTTCACTATCATTCTGTTCTCATTGCACATGACAACAGAAATGTTTTTTTTGTTTGTTTTTGTTTTGTTTTTTGTTTTTTTTTTTTTAGTTTTTGGGCCACACCCGGTGATGCTCAGGGGTTACTCCTGGATATTTTGCTCAGAAGTCGCTCCTGGCAGGCACGGGGGACCATATGGGGAACCGGGGGACCATATGGGGAACCGGGGGATCGAACCGCGGTCCGTCCTAGGTTAGCGCAGGCACCTTAGCTCCAGCACCACCACCCGGTCCCAACAGAAATGTTTTTAACCGCTTCAAATGTTTCTTTAGAATATCTCCCAGTTCGATGACATTGAAGGCATCCTTGTCATCAGAAGATGACACTTCATTAATTCTTTTAGCCCAGAATGTCTTTGCAGTGAAGCCTTTTCAAGGAAATGGCAAACTCTTTATTACTAAAGTTGTTCCTGGTTTCTCAATGGTCCTCTGAGTTGCAAGTCCTGGGCAGGCCGAGAAAGGTTCCCTCGTCCACTCCATGATCACCAAGGACCAGATAATTAATATTTAATACAATAATTGGCACACAAATATGGATTTGAACCCTGGATTCAAGAAGGCAGCAATGATGGTGAGATCCCTGTTCTTGTGTCTAATGTTCAGCTGAATGAGACTGGAGAGCTCAAAATATTGGGCCATGTGGAGTCTGATCAAAAATGGCAGAGGGGGGCCGGCGGTGGCGATGAAGGTAAGGTGCCTGCCTTGCCTGCACTAACTTAGGACGGACCTCGGTTCGATCCCCCGGTTCCCCATATGGTCCCCCGTGCCTGCCAGGAGCGACTTCTGAGTGAATAGCCAGGAGTAACCCCTGAGCGTCACGGGTGTGGCCCAAAAACCAAAAAAAAAAAAAAAAAAAATGGCAGAGACCCTGCTGGTGGTGGCAGAGCGGGCAGTTTTGAAAAGGGAAATGCTGAAAGCTTGGAGCAGCTCCCCAAAGGCTCCGACATCTGACTTTGCTTCTATGAAAAGTACTTTTTGCAAGGACTCAGGCCTTGCAATTTGCAGAGACTTTTAGAGGCCATTTGGGAAAGGCCAGAAAGAAAAGAAAGACTTTATAGCGGACTGACATCTGGATGACTTGGATTCCAGCTTTGAGCAGTTCAGACTTTCAGGTTAACAACACCTTTCTTTAAACTCCCAGACGCGTGACGGCAGTGATGGAGTGATGGAGAGCTGCCTCCCTGCAGGCAAACAGGGCGCTCCAATGCTAGCTGCTCCTAGGGTCGAAGAGACAGCAGAGGCTGAGGCTGCAACACGAGGAGCTCCGGAGCAGGCAGGTGGAATGCAAGGCTCCAGCCCGGGACTGCCTGCGGGGCCCAGGATCCTGTGGGCAGGGGTTCCATGGAGTCACATGTGGCGAACCCGCACCCTAGTTGCCCACAACTTTTCATGTCTGAAAACAGTGAAGCCCAACTGAAAAGCTAATCTTTAAAGTCTCCTGCATTTGAACTGTTTCAGGTTATCTCTTAATCCGTTGTGCCACTGTCTTGTTGCTTTAAACGTGCTTTATAGTTTTCCTTTAATATTTTAAACATAATATAAACACATAATAATATAATATATATGATGTAAAATATAATATGTATAATAATAAACACATAATATAATAATAAAAATAATATTTATTGCTGTATTTTTATGTAGTAACCTGTTTTCAAACTATTTTCTCTATAAATGTTCTTGTAAATTTGGTTAGTGAAGTTTAATGAAAGGAACTAAGGATGTTCCAGTATAAAAGTATAAAAGTGCTTGGTTAAATAGAATTAAGAATTTTAAACTACAGGTGCATTTTGCAGAAAATTTCTGTTTATGGAAAAGGCTGATTATTTTAATTTTACACTTTGGAGTTTGTTCTTTGGGGAATATTAGGGCTTCCACCTTCAGCCAAAGGCAGAAGTCAGGAAAACAATAGATAACCTTTGCTCTATTGTTTTTTAATCAAGGAAGGGGGAGACATACCCTCCCAACTTAGAGGCTGTTTATCTTAGAAGCCACACATGGTGGCTAGGGCCTTGTAATAAAACTTTGTCTCCTAAAACTTCATGATTGTTGTGGGTCATTTCCTCGCTCTCACCCTGAGCCATCAGACCCAGAGGCCAAAGAAGCTGCAGGCTCCAGGCAGGCCCCCATCCACTTCATGAAACACCAAGGACCAGATAATTAATATTTAATACAACCCTCTGCAAGTGAACCCGATGCCTCAAAGCCAGTTTGTTCTGACTAGTCAGAAGTGTTTCTTGTAGGCAGCAAAATATTGGATTTAGCTTTTTGATCCATTTTGCCACTCTGTACCTCTTGACATGTACTTTTAGTGCATTATCATTGAGAGATAGAATTGTCATAGGATTTAGTAGCAGTAGTAGGGATTTGTGCAGTAGTTTGGTGTGCCTGTTGGTCGTCTTGTCTTAAAGTAGTTTCAGTTTTTCTTTTGTTTGTTTGTTTTTTTTTTTTTTTTTTTTTTTGGTTTTTGGGCCATACCCGGTGACGCTTAGGGGTTACTCCTGGCTATTTGCTCAGAAGTCGCTCCTGACAGGCACGGGGGACCGTATGGGGAACCGGGGGATCGAACCTAGGTTAGCGCAGGCACCTTACCTCCAGAGCCACCTCCCGGCCCCCCAGTTTCTCTTTTAAGGCTGGGTCTTTCTGAACTGTTGTTTATTCGTGAAGCTTTGTATTCTTCCTTCAAACCTGAAAGTTTGAATACTGCTGGGTGCAGTATTCTAGGCAAAGCTTTCATTTCATTGAGTTCTGTCACTATATCCCACCACTGCCTTCTGACCTTGAGAGTTTCTCGTGACAGGTCTGCTGTAAATTTGAAGGATGCTCCTTTGAATGTAATTTCCCTTGTGATCTTGCTACTTTGAGTATTGTATCCCTATCTGTGGGATATTGTTATTGTGACTAGGATGTCTTGGAGTGTTTTTCTTTGGGCCTCTTTTAGCTGGTACTCTGGGCATACAGGAATTGATTTCATGCAGTCTTTAGCTTTGGGAGTCAACAGACCTTGACTGTTGATTCTTCCTGGGGATTTTCTTCCTGGGTCTCTGGGACTCCAATGATTCTTATGTTATTTCTGTTTAATTTATTAAAGACTTCTATTTTCATCTGTTCACATTCTTTGACTACATTTTCCATTGTCTGATCATTTGCTTTAAGGTTCTTTTCCAATCTGTTCTGCTGTATGGAATTGTTCTGCACCTCATATTCCAGCTCACTGATTCTGTCCTCGGCTGCTGTAACTCTGTTGAGAGGCTTTCAATGGAGTTTTTTTTTTTTTCATCTACAAAGTTTTTTAGTCCTATTATTTCAGTTTGCAGTGTTTTGATTTCTATCTTTGTAGTCTATTCAGCTTGCTCTATGCTTTTTTTTTTTTTTAGTTCTATGAGCATCCTCAATATTTCTATTCTAAACTCCTTATCTGAGAGGCTAGTCAGGTGGTTGGTACTTTTTGGGTTATCAGCTGTCATCTTCATTCTCTATGCATACTGCTGTCCTGTGTTGTTTCCCTATTGACACATTTGAAGTTTTTTGTTTTTGCTTTTGTTTTTTTTACTATGTGTTGTTGTGGGGTTCATGGGCTAGCAGGTGTGTGAGGTTACAAGAGTGAAGTGAAGTGACTGTGCTCTTCTAGCTCCACCCTTTGTAGGCGGAGGCAGCCTGTCTTTCTGATGAATCTTGGAAAGATTATGTTTGCTGGGGCCTTCTTTGGCTGCTGCACACAGGAGAACAGGAAACTAGGCAGAATTAGCTGTTCTATGAAGCAGCTTTTTGTTTCTTTGTTTGTTTGTTCATTTTTGGGTCACACCCAGTGGCACATGGGGGTTACTCCTGGCTCTGTGCTCAGAAATTGCCCTGGCAGGCTTGAGGGGGGCCGTATGGTATGCCAGGATTTGAACCACCTCTCCTGGTTTGGTTGCATGTAAGAAAAATGCCTGATCACTGTGCTATTTTTTCGGCCCTGGGAGCAACTTTTTATAGTCCCCTTTGTGCTCAAACATAGGCAGGAATTTGCACCACTCTTTGTTGTTGGAAACAGTCTACCTAGTGATGGGCTCCGGAGATGTTTGCTGGGGGTCTTTTTTGGCTGCCTCACACACACAAGAGAACCTAGGAGTATATTTTTGACACTACTCATGTATAAGAGTGTTTTTGACACTACCATAGCTGGGCTGTGTTCCCAAGTCTGGGAAAAAGAGATTCTTTTTGGCAGAGATAGTGCAGCAGTTAGATATAGGGCTTGCCTTGCATATGGTCCACCTCACTTTGATCTCTGTCATTATGTAAGTTACCCTGGACACCACCAGTGATCCCTTGTTGCCCATTTGTTGGGTCCCGTTTTCACCTTTGTTGATTTTTGAGTATCCGCAAAGAGCATCCAGAATGAGAAATTGATTCCCAACCCTTGTCCCCTTTGGGGGGGGGGGGAGATCTTGGTAATATTTATCTGCAGCAAATAAAATAATCCACACAGACAGGAGGGTTAAGGGTTAAAAAGTTGGGTGAGGAGAATCCTTTGTCAACCTGCTGCTAGCTCCAAAACACCTAGAGCCAGCCCGCCAACTGTGGAAACAGCCCCCCCGAAAGCCTGCCACCCAAGCTATGTATTTGGCTCTCAACAGCGCCTCCACCAGGAAGGTCAAGATGGGACAACAGGCAAAGGATAATCTTATGGAAATATTTTCATATACAACAATCCCTGAGTACAAAGTTAGGAGTAAGTGCTGAGCAACAACCCAAGCCCTACAAACCATCCCACAAAATTGCCTTGCTAAGCATAGTTCATGGAAAGTTGATGAAGCAAGAAAATAGCCCTCTCCTCAGATTTTGAGACAGACATCTATGCATGTTTTCTCACACCAGCCATGAGAAACATTTTCTGTGCAGTCTCTAGTGAAGGTGTGGAAGTTGGGGGGCTGGAGAAATAGTGGCAGGGTGTTTGCCTTGCAATCAGCCGAACCAGGAAGGATGATGGTTCAAATACCAGCGTCAGGTTCCCCGAGCCTGCCAGGATCGATTTCTGAGGACAGAGTCAGGAATAGCCCCTGAGAGTCACTGTGTGTAATCCCCCCCCCAAAAAAAAGACCAAGCAAACAAAAAAAGGAGTGAAAGTTGTGGCTGTAAGTTTTCTTGAATGAGCTAAGTGTGTGTATGTGTTTGTGTGTGTTAGAAGAGGCATTGTTTATATGCTGTTTGTATAGAAGAGATTTTGTATGGACCAGTTACATTAGCAGTCTAGGGCATTGGAGGTGGGAATGTTGCACTGGTGAAGAGGGGTGTTTGAAACCCAACTACAAACATGTTTGTAATCATGGTGTTTAAATTAAGATATTATTTTTAAAAAGTATAAGAATAACATAAAAATAAAGAAGCTTCCAGCTATAAATATTGTAAAGGGTAAACCCATGTATGTAAGACAAGTGCATAATATATTACATTATGGAATAGTGTTGAAAGACATACATGATACTGGGAAATGTGAGTCCAAGTGTAATACAGTTCTTGGAAAGCACATTACTAATGTACCTGAAATTAGTTTTCCCCATGAGTGACCATACTCATTTGCGTTCTGTTGTAATTCTGAACAGTGAGATATGCCTACTTATAACATAGACTCAATGTTCTATGTTATAGAATATAACATAGCCTTAATAACATTCATATAAATATCTAATCAAATACATTTCTTTTGAGAATGATAACAGATATAATATTTCGCCAGGAAATCAAGATTTTTTTTCCACCTTTATGTACTGTTCCTATTAGCAAGGCGCAATTTCTTGACTTGGTAGATGAGGTCATCAGAAGGCATTACAATGCTTTCAAGAAAAAGACAAGAACTAAAAACCCTTGCCTTATTTAAGACATGACCTTAATTGGATTTAGAGAAGACAGTATAAAGATCAGAGAATACTGAGCCCTGAAACTGTGGATCTCTTAACTATGAATTCAAACAATTTTTAAAAGTCACGATCAATCATTAGTGAGTCTCTGGGAATGGTCTGAGCACAACCCTGCCCAGGTGTGCATTGATCTTTTCAACAAACTGAGGTCACTTTGGCAGGCTATTGACTAAAAATTTGCAAGCCACCCATCTCCAGATGGGAGAAAGCTAGAAACTACCGGTGCTAGCTATTGTAAAATACTGATATATGTCTCCAAATAAAGTCAGACTGCAGTGAGGTAACTTGGGAAGACTCCTCTAAATCACAGGAGGTGGAGAATGCCTCTCATATCCAGGAGTTTCCCTAGAAACTGGTACTTGACTCCTTTAGAACTTGTACCAGCTACTGTCAAAAGCCTCAACTATATCCACGCAGGTGACTCACTGACATCTGGGAATCTACAAGTTAGTTCATATTTTCTTCTGCTCTCAGCTCTGCCAGTCTAATATCTTCCTGACACCAGTGTGTTGAGGGTTCCTCAGTGATTTTCTCAAAAAACTCACCAAATGACCAAGATAAGTGCATACTACACCAAGCAGGAGTATATACTACACCATGCTTTGTTTATACCCCAAAGGGGAGTAGCTTCCCTTGGGTGAGCTAAAGGAATTTGGGCCCACTGCTGAGACATGATGACTCCTGTCATGTGTTGACAATGAAAAAAACTCAAATCCAGGTGTTCTGAGTGATCTAGGAAGCCTCGTCCTTATACTGTGCCCACTAGGAAAAAAACCCACACTTTTCCCAGGGGATGTGCTGATACCGGTGTCCTCAGACTGCTACCCAGCCATTAGAACTGCTGTCAGCAGATAACAACTGAGAATTCTCCCAGTTCAGGTGCTCTGAGGGTACTTTGGAAGCCTCTACCACCACTCCACACAGCAGAGACCTTGCAGGGGACCGGAGATGTGCCCCCCTAACCTCTACTCGGAGCAGGAAGTCCGCTTCACCAGGAGTTTCACGAAAACCCAGCATCCTGTGAACAAATTTTAGCCAGTAAGACTTGTGCCATCTGTGGTCAATCATCCTATTCAAGGTATGAGGGGGAATAGGGAAACCTCCTTATGACCTCTTCACTGGAGACAAGTGAGGTTCCTGGGAAACTACTCACCCACACCTGTAGAGACCACCCTGCAGCATCTAGGATACTGATGCCTAGGAACCTCTGCCCAATGCCCAGATTTTCTTCCCAGCTGCTGTCATTGAGAATTCTCCCCGGTCAGGTGGGCAGAAGGAACCTGGGAAGACCCATTCAACCCACCCAGTGGAAAGTGCACATAAGACCCAGGGGACTTTCTGTCACTTTAAAATATCTTTGGAAACCTGTTTATACTTAAAATTATGCATTTATAAATATTAGGTATGGCTTTTTGTTTTTTGTTTTTTTTTTTGGGTCACTCCCGGTGGTGCTCAGGGGTTATTCCTGGCTATCTGCTCAGAAATCGCTCCTGGCAGGCACGAGGGACCATATGGGACACCGGGATTTGAACCAACCACCTTAGGTTCTGGATCGACTGCTTGCAAGGCAAACGCCGCTGTGCTATCTCTCTGGGCTCCAATATTAGGCATGTTTTATTTTTTTGTGTGTGTGTGTGTGTGTGGTTTTGGGGTCACACCCGGCAGTGCTCAGGGGTTACTCCTGGCTCCATGCTCAGAAATTGCTCCTGGCAGGCA
>PVKC010012845.1:0-23466 GCA_004027635.1 Crocidura indochinensis
AAGGAAGGAAGGAAGGAAGGAAGGAAGGAAGGAAGGAAGGAAGGAAGGAAGGAAGGAAGGAAGGAAGGAAGGAAGGAAGGAAGGAAAAGAAATGGAATTTCAAGGTATAGTTTCTTCTGCCAGAATTCTTATGGAGTTCATCTCACCCTATCCTCAAGTCCAAAGACACTCAGTTCCAGTCATGCTAATGCTAAAAGTTTCCTTCAGAGCCTTCATGAAGGACTGTGCTGCATCTAGATCTTATATTTACCTGTTCTTCTGGCTTGTGAGCCCTCCCATTTTCTGGACCTGGGATCTGATGGGAGCTTCATTTGGGGGTTGATGTCATGGAGAAAGACGGTGGTGCAGGCACAGTTCAGCCTTGCCAGAAAGCATTTGGGGAGAGAGCATATTGAATAGGATCACCTGGGAGAAGAAAAACCCCCTTCTGGATAGGGTTTGTCAAAAAGAGAATCCTCAGTCATCTGGACAAAAACACATTTTCATACTGAGGGAAAATCATTTGTAGCCTACCATGAAAGAATAACTAACCATTTCCAGAAGATGAATCCATGCAGATAAGACTTACAATTCAGGGATTCATATGCTAAAAGAGGGATCTGCTGGAGATAAGAGGTGATCATATTCAAGGGTATTCAACTTTGTATGAAGGATAATGTCAAATTTCTAAGATTCTTAAAATCAAACAACTTTGGGAAATTCTACATTTTCAATAGAAAGTAAATAAATACATTTTTACTTCCCAGTTTCTCCTATGGTTGCTTTAATGTTCTGACAGCACCCTAATGTCTTCTGCATCTCCTCTTCTCCTGACTCTTTCTAGAAAACTCTCCCTTCAGCTTCAGTAATCCATGGGCTCCCTGCCCAGCATTTCTCTACATCAAACCAAGACAGTCCTCTGAAATGAGTTGCTTCCTCACCTTATAACTACATAGAACTGTCAACTACAGATCTATTTTCTGTCACTATCATTTTGTCTTTTCAAAAAGTTATACAAGTAGAATAAAACAACAGCAAATTTGCAAGATTGGTTTATTTTATTCCATTTGTAGCTTTTCTTTTCTTCTTTTTTTTTGGAGGGGGCACACTCAGGGGTGTTCAGGGCTTACTCCTGGCTCTGTGCTCAGGAATCACTACTGGCAGGCTCAATGTAGGATATGAGACGTGGGGCTTGACTCCCAGGTCTGCCATGTGCAAGGCAAACATGCTACCTGCTGTACTGGCTCCTCCACATTATGCTTTTAAAATGTATTCAGGATATTATCTGGACCAATCATTAATTCATTATTTTATTTGTTTATTTTGGTTCCACACTGGGAATTCCTCAGCATTACACCAGCTCTGTCCTCAGGATCACTTCTCAAGGTGATAAGCCATAAAATATTTGGATCAAATCTAAGCTTTGTATAGGTAAAGCATCTGCTCTAATTCAGTAATGGTATTGCTGAGTAGTAAGTAGTCTATTGAACAGATATAAAATAGCCTTCTTATTTTTTCACTCACTGAAAGGATATTTGAGTTCCTTGTATTTTGGAATGACTATGGAGATTACTGCTATAAGTAAATGTTCGAATACTTTTGATGTGAAGATTAGTGGAAGATTTGTGAATCAATGAACTGTCACCCCACCGCAATCTTCCTGTGTTACCTACCTGAGGATAAGACCTGTCCATTTTTGGGAGGGGTCTTTGAGAGGTATCAAAAGGTTTGCCTCAGAGGCAGGAAGAGGATTAGGAGGATTGATTGAGGGAGATTCAGCAAGAGGGATGGAAGAAGAGGCAGCAGGAGGTGACATGGTGGAGAGAAGTTAAGATGCAGGGCAAGCTCAAGAGAGCATGCTTAAATAGGTTTAAGATTATAGGCCACACATGTTGGCCAGGGCCTTAATAAAGATGATGTGTCCTAAAACCTGATTGCTCTGAATTATTTTCTTGCCACTATGAATTATTTCCTTGCTGCTACCCTGAACCCTGAGACCCGCAGGGTGGAGGGAGTTGCAGACACATGGCCTGGGCCAGCAGAGAAAGACTGCACCCTCCACCCATCCCATCACCATCCAGTCCAATCCAGCGCTGTTATTCAACAATGTACTAGCAAAAAGATCCCACATAAATAGTATTTTGACAAAGTTATAAAGCATTCTATAAAGAAAATATATTTTTTTGATGGGGGAAACACCCAGTGGCACTTGTCTCTGTGCTCAAAAATCACTTCTAACAGGCTTGGGGGACCATATGGAATGCTAGGATAATCAAACCCAGGTCCGTCTGGGTTGGTCACATGTAAGGCAAATGCTTTACTGCTGTGCTATCTCTCCGGCCCCAGAAAATATAATCTTTTCAACAAACAGGTATTGTTGGAACTGAGCATATATATTATAAAATAATAACAAAAAGCTAGGCCCTCCATCTTGTTTCTCCTATTCACTTTTCCACAAAGAGAGGTGGGCAAAATCCATAAAATGCCTTTGAGATTCACCAGTTAAATCTATTCTCATTTAGAGATGAAGTAAGGAATCTTACTTAGTCCAAGAAGTTTGGAACAGAGTAGGCAATGTAGACAGCATGGGAAGTGAAGAAGAAGAAAAGCAGATTTATTAATAAATGTAGTGTCAGGGAGGTAAGTGTGCATGAGACCTAGAAGCAGAGGAGTAAGAAGACAAAATTTAGAAGCATATTTGAGTCTGTAGGGTTATGATTAAGTTACCCAAGAATAGAAGCAGAACCTATTTTTTTTCACAGAAAACAAAACTGCTTTTCCAGAATTCCTATTTATTTATTTATTTATTTTGGAGTTTTTTTGGGGCCACACCCGGTGACACTCAGGGGTTACTTCTGGCTATGCGCTCAGAAGTCGCTCCTGGCAGGCATGGGGGACCATATGGGGAACGGGGGGATCGAACCGCGGTCCGTCCTAGGTTAGCACAGGCACCTTACCTTCAGCAGACACCACCCGGCCCCCAGAATTCCTATTTTTTTGTTCTTCACTTTCCCTTTCTTTCCCTTTTTGCTTGTTATTGTTACTACTGCTATGACTTATTTGCAGTTCTAATGAATAGCAATATCTCACTTTAGTTGTGCCAGTGAACATTTTCATTGCAGTTCTTATTAGAAGTTGTGTACATACTAGTGGTGCTTTCATATGCTTTAGTTGTGATACTCTCTGTGGGTGTCACTTTGTTAAAGTCTCTCCACACACTTGGTTACACATGGTTATGGATGCTAGGATTTCATCATCAGTGCCACTGGGGTTGATTTAGACATGGGAGAACTTGTCAGGGATTAAATTTGGAGCCTGGGGCCAGAGAGATAGCACAGCAGTAAGGCATTTGCCTTGCATACTGAAGAACAGTGGTTCAAATCCCAGCATCCCATATGGTCCCCTGAGCCTGCCAGAGGCTATTTCTGAGCAAATAATAATACCAAATAACTAGTTTCTACCCTCTTCTGGGAACTATTGCTCCTGCTGAGAGTACATATATTAAATGACCCAACCCCTGCAGAGATTTTCATTTGTTGCTACTACACATTGTCTTCCATCAGTTTCTATCCCATTATAAATGGTAGAGCTATATAGGCCTGCAATTAATGTCATTTTTTTTATATGCTTGTTTGTTTTGGGGCCACTCCTGGTGACACTCAAGGGTTATTCCTGGCTCTGCACTCAGAAATTGCTCCTGACAGGCTCGGGAGACCATATGGACCAACCCAGGTCCTTCCTGGATTGGCTGCATGCAAGGCATACACCCTACCACTGTGCTGTCACTCCAGCCTTAATTAATGTCATTTTGAAAGAGGAATTGGTTTTAAAATACAATTATATTTTACAACATTCACTATTATCCCTCTATAAAATTATCATGGTCCTCAAAAGTAAAGGGGGATTTCTGAACTACCCCCAATGAAAAGGTGCTTAAAGAAACATGGCAATTCAGGGCAAAGTACATTTTCTGGATGAAACCTAGAATCAGAAAAGGGGTGTAAAAGAAAATTGAGTACAATGTGGATTTTTTGATGATGAGATCAAAAGTTATATAACACAAGTATTCCCCTGGCGTTCTCTGTCTATGAACATTCTGAACTTCCTCAGAGTGAACCCTTTTAATTAAAACAGCTAGAACACAACTTTGGTAGAATTCCAAACCAAACAACAGTGCATTGTGGTTTGGCTTCTATGAATTCATCAGTTGTTGTTAGCTAACTGTTGTTAGGAGGGACATAAACATGATCATGAGAAAGAAAAAAAAAGATAATTTTTTCATTTTTGGTAAGAATTGGGGTCACAGCTGTTGATTAGCAGAATAATTTCCTTCTAAAATATGTCAGAATTTTTCTTTGTCATAAGGTTGTTTTGTTTTTGCTTTTTGGTTTTGGTTTGTTAGTTATTATTTGGATTCCCAAGTAATTGTTTTTGTTTGGAGTAATTGATTCCTGAGCACTGCCAGGAGTAATTCCTAAGCGTAGTGTCAGAAGTATGCCCTGAGCACTGCCCTGTGTGGCCCTCAAACAAGCAAACAAAAATGAACCTTTGTATTAAGGAACAATGCCAAAGACTTTTAATAGGGAGAATTTATTTTTACCACTTCCCTTAATAACATACAAATCTTGGAGATTAATGAAGTTCCAAGAACAAGTTTGTTGAAGTAATTGTTGAGCTTGCAACAATTAGTAAATTGCAATGTGAATCGAGTTAGAGGGTGTGGTGCTGTGTAAAGCAAGTCAGAAAGTAAAAGATAGATGGCAAGTGATCTCACTTATAGACAGAGTGTAAAGAAATCAAAAATAGGACTAGATAATACCCAATGAAACCAATCCTGAGACATAATCATTAGAACTGGAAAGTAAAAGGCAGGGGGGAAAGGACCATGGACAAACAGTGGCAGGACAGGAGCAGTACTCTGCAACTACAAAACAATGATGTTAGTACTGTTGTACACTATAATACCTTCGTTTATTATGTAACAAATCTATTACATGATAGATTTAGTACCATTTTGGGGTTCTGGTAAGTTTTTTGTTTTTGCTATTTCTTTGAATTTGGAATCACACCAGGCAGTATTCAGGGATTTGGGAGACCATACACAGTGATAGGGATGGAACCTGGGTTGCCTACACGCAAAACAAGGGCCTTATTCCTGCATTATCTTTCTGGCCAGACATGGTATCGGTTTCTTTATAACTAAAGCAAAGTTATTATTATTTCTTGGTTGTTGGGCCACACCTGGTTGTGCTCAAGGCTTACTCCTGACTGTGTCTGGCAATCACTCCTGCCAAGGCTCCAGGGATCTTACAGTGGTGCTGGGTTACTGCATCCAACTCAAGTGACTTCTGATTGTAACTATCATTTTAGAAGACAATAAACACTATTAAATAATAAAATAATTTACTATTAAATAAAATTTACTATTTAAAATTTACTATTTAAAATGTACTATTAAATAAAATAATTTACTATTAAAATTAACCTATGACCAGAGAAATAGTGGTGTAGGTAGGGAGCTTACTTTCCACATGGTTAATATGGGTTTGATAATAACCCATAGATAATACCCTGAGATAATAACATGTGGTCCCCTGAGCATTGCCAGGAATGATCCCTAAGTGTAGAGTCAGAAGCACTGCCAGGTGTGGTCCTCAAACCAAAAAACAAACAAAAATTAACCTTTGTTTTAAGGAACAATGCCAAGGTCATTTTAATGGGGAGAATTTATTTTTACCTACCACTTCCCTTAATAGCACACAAATCTTGGAGATTAATAAAGTTCAAAGAACAAGTGAAGGCACACAAAGGCCATGTCCCCTCCCCTCTCTTCCTAGGAATCTAGGAGCAGCTTTGACTGGAATTCCTGGTCTCTCACTATGACCTTGTGGGTAAACAGAGAAAAAGCGCCCTGCTTTCCCCAAGTGGGAGGCTTTCCCATTCTAGAGAAACAGAGGAGATTGAATTGGGAAGAAAGAATGCTGAAAACAATCATAGTCAATTCTGACCTATTTCTGCCCAAACTTCATTCTCACTTTGTACAGCTGAGGATGAGCAAGGAACATTCTTATTTACACTGACCACTTACCCACTGGTTAGAGCTAACTACATCAACTAAAGTTAGTGTTTTTGTTTGTTTGTTTTTTGTTTTTGTTTTTGTGTCACACCTGGCAGCACTCAGAGGTTACTCCTGACTCTACACTTAGAAATCACTCCTGGCAGGCTTGGGGGATTATAATGGATACTGGGATTTGAACCACTGTCCTTCTGCATGCAAGACAAAAAGCCCTACCTTCATGCTATCTCTCTAGCCCTAAAGTTTTTTTTTTAACATAAAATATTTCTTTATTGGAAAAAAAACATTTCCGTATTTATAGTAGTCTCTGTCACCATTATGTTTATGTTGTGGCTATTGCTGGGGTTTTTGAGTTGTAATTGTTATTTGACATTAGAAAGAAAATATTTAAATAATTTGTTTTTTGTTGTTGTTGTTGTTTTTTTTTTTTTTTTTTTTTTGGTTTTTGGGTCACACCCGGCAGTGCTCAGGGGTTACTCCTGGCTCCAAGCTCAGAAATTGCTCCTGGCAGGCACGGGCGACCATATGGGGCACCGGGATTCGAACTGATGACCTTTTGCATGAAAGGCAAAAGCCTTACCTTCATGCTATCTCCCGGGCCCCCTAAATAATTTGTTTTGATTGTTATTCAATGAGAAAAATATGAGTAGATATCAGTAAATATCAGTAGATTTTGAATGAAAAGAAAAAATAAAGACAACATTTATTTTCAAAAGAGTTCCCTCCCACTTGGGTGATTGTTTTGATACTTCTAGAGTAAGAGCTATGGAATAATTCCTTCATAATCTGAATGTTGAGAATCTCAGCCCAAGTTCTGAACACCTTAAGAATTTAATTTCTCCATTTCTCAGTTTCATCTCTAAAAGGAGATAAAAGTAGGAATTTCTTGAGATAGAATAAGGTAAGATGCAGATGTTTTGAGCAGTTGCCTAGAAAACACTAATAAAGAACAGTATTTATGGGGCCCGGGAGATAGCATGGAGGTAAGGCGTTTGCCTTTCATGCAAAAGGTCATCGGTTCGAATCCCGGTGCCCCATATGGTCCCCCGTGCCTGCCAGGAGCAATTTCTGAGCATGGAGCCAGGAGTAACCCCTGAGCACTGCCAGGTGTGACCCAAAAACCAAAAAAAAAAAGAACAGTATTTATAACTGATGACATGGAAGGACTAAATAACCTTCTCAGTTTGCTACCATCACTCTAGACCAGGGGTCTCAAACTCGCTGCCCGTGGGCCGTTTGTGGCCCTCCGTACAACATTTTGTGGCCCTACCCTAGAGGAATCCTTTTTTGTTTTGTTTTGTTTTAGTTGTTTGGGTCACACACCCCAATGTTCAAGGCTTACTACTGACTTTGCACTCAAGGATCACCCCAACTTTGCCTTCTGTGGCCCCCAGGTAAACTGAGTTTGAGACCCCTGCTCTAGACTGTTTCCTTGTTATCTTTCTCTTAAATTCAAATATCAGGTAGTTTGAAAGTTTATAATTGGTTCTCTTTATATAGAACTTATTTCTCTGTTGCTATTATATATATGTTCATTTATTATAACTATCATGCCTTCATTATATCATTGAAAGTAGTTTTAATAAATATTTGGTTTTTTGGTTTTTTTATGTGTGGTGTTCATTTTTGTTCAATGCATCATTTTGGTCAAATTAGGTTTGGTCTATATTGAACTGTTTTTTGGAGAATGCATATTTTTCAAATTTTGTTGTTATTTTTGGGTCACACCTCGAAATGTTCAGAGGTTACTCTTGGATCTGAACTCAGAAATGACTGGTAATGCTCCAGAGACCATTTGGAATACAAGAGATTAAACCAAATTTAATTGCATGCAAGGTAAGTGTCCCACCCTCTGTACTATCTCTCTTGCTACTGTTTCCCAAATTCTTAATTTATTGGATGACTTTGCATAGAGTTTCCTGGATGTGTCCATCTCTGCTTTCCAGCAGAAACCCTTCTTACTATATGAGCACTTAAATTGTAATATTTATCTGGCTGGACTCATCTTCTGGACTGAGTACATTTTCCTTAAATAGTGGGCTACAAACAGTCTTCCCACAAATCTTTTATATGCCTTCCTCCAAATGACTGATGTTTCTCTTCTTAATTGTGTCAGACTCTCCAGCAGGGGATTTTCCTCTCCAAGATGTTTTAATTTAAAGCCCCTCACCCAGGCATGACTGAGCCACTCCTATACCAACACCATCCCCTAGCCTAGCATCATATCACATTAATCCCCACATCCAGAAAGACTAGGGAGCAAGTTCAGGGAAAAGAGAAATCTAGATGCAGCAAAATTGATTCTTAAAATATCATCTGAATTTTAAGCACTAGCAGGGGAGAGAATGAGTTTCAGAATAACAGTGAGATGATCTCAGAATTCTAGTGGAAGAAACCACATCTAGAAACTTTAGTTTCCTTTTCTTCTCCATTCATTCCTTTTCCATCCACTAGTAAAGAGCGAGATCCAATTATTAAAGAAATGCCATTCCCTGCAGCTCTCATTCCTAGGCCTTCTTCCATATATAGATGTCTATCTGTAGAACTACAAGTTTTACTTTCCTAAATAAAATAAATAAATAAAAATAAAACAAACAACAACAAAAACCAGAAACTACCAACATCTATAAATGTTGTTATATTTAAAGATACTATCAGAACTGGTCAAAGTTGGAATCAGAGCTGGATCTTTGACCTTGAGAAATGTCAGATACAACATGAACTGGAGAGTGGAATAAAATGATGAAGTGTTGATTGAGCCAAGACTAATCTCTTCATTGTGTGCAGGGAAAGGATAGGTACGGAATAAGCATAGGAGTTCCACAGCCAGAAGTATAAGCCTTTCCCACAACCATGAAAGCAGCACAACAAAAGATGCACTCCTATGTGTCAGGCATGTGTGTGAACCAGGCCATCATGAACATAGTGAACAAGTAAAGGAAGTGAGTCCCAGAAAGATGAGATCATTTATAAGCTGTTACACTACATTCCAAGGTCATGTTTTCCTTCCTCTGTGCCCAACATGTTTGAGCTTTTCCTCTAGTTATTCATCTAGCATGAATATCACTGATATCCCCTAGTCTAGAGTTCCCTGGTCTTTAAAGTGCTCATACATCAAAGCTTCATCCTTGCATCAAGAAATTTACAGGAGGGCCTGAAACTTAATTCCAGTTTAAAACAGTTCTTTCCATGTTGTCAACCTGTCTTAGATCCTCTGCAGTGTAATTCATGGTACAACCATAGAAGCTCCCAAGTATTCTCGATTCTTAGAAGAGACTTGGGGAAAGAGCCAAGATTCCTGAGCATTGCTTGAAGACTCAAGTGAAAACCAAGCAAAGAACAGAAATCTACAGAAAAGAAGTCTCAAATCACAAAAAGTGAAAAGTTAGAAGAGAATACATATGTAATATTCCCTTTGCCGCTCACCAGAACTAATCAGATTTATTGCTCTTATCCATCTCTGGGACTAATGACAGTTGCAGAAAGGCAGGTGTTGCAATTGCATTTTATTGAAATAAGCGATGAATGGTTAACATGGGGCTCACCTCACAACTCAGTCTTCAGGTCCCTAACCACTTGGGGCAAATAGCAGGTGAGAAAAGCATGTGTGGATTGGTCAGAGCAGTAACTAGAGTTATTTTTCTCTGAAGTAGGAAGAGGGGAGAAGAACCATTATGGTGGCAAGGTTGTTGAGACATCTTTCTCTCTGACTCAGACTGAAGCCTTCAACTAAGATTCAAAGTGGACAGGAACATACGGAACTCCTGCACAGGCCACAGTGATGTGTTGTTGTATAATTGGGCTGGTGGTGTAGGTACAGTTGGGGTGTCTATAGCCTCGCCTCAGTCGACAGACAGTGATGGACATAGGGTACCTGCTCTGATAGCAATTTTTCGTCCCCTTACTACAGGTTCTATTGTTCTCGTTGCAGATAGCCTCAACTGCAGACAGGGGCTCGTGCACAAAGGTGTTTATTTCCTTGCAGCGTCCCCAGGTCATGTTCCTGCACACCATCATCACATTGCAGTAAGTGGCATTTCCATTGGGGAAATTGTTTGAATCCATGTGCTGCCTCTGGAATCTCATGGCCCTTGTTTCCTGGCACAGGGAAGTTTCAAAACATCCCAACACCAATATCACCAGAACCAGCACGAGGAACAAGATGAGGGACTTCTTCAGAGCCATGCTGACCTCAGTCGCCTGCAGAAACCTGCCCAGCAAAAAGAGAAGGAGAAGGAAATACAGTCCCTGAATATGAGAACCCTTCCTCACCTGGGTTCTCCCTGATTACTGTCTCTCTATAAGTCAGTCAGATACCCCTCTTCTTGTGAAAATTTCCTATCAGATTGTACATATAAAAAGAAGTTTTTGATTCCCACTTGCTGCAAAGACTCCATACAACCTTCTCTCTTGCACTATTTCAGTTGTGCACTAAAATCCTGACAGTCTTTTCTTCAATGCCACAGGTGTTTTCCTTTGTGTGTTTCTGTTATTGTTTTGCTACATACTAAAATACATCTTTTTTTTTTTTTGGTTTTTGGGTCACACCCGGCAGTGCTCAGGGGTTACTCCTGGCTCCATGCTCAGAAATTGCTCCTGGCAGGCACGGGGGACCATATGGGGCACCGGGATTAGAACCGATGCCCTTTTGCATGAAAGGCAAACGCCTTACCTCCATGCTATCTCCCGGGCCCCACTAAAATACATCTTGAAAATAAATACATTTCTACTCAGTGCTCAGAGGATCCCTTTTAGTAAATCAAGAGTCAAATGCATCCCTAAGATACCAGTGTCATGGCCCACAGATCCCTGTTGTCACATGAGAAAACGCAATCCTGAGCCTGCTAGAGGTATCACAAACAGATAACATCACTGCATTCTGAAGAGAAGATGCTCATCTCACTATCCACTCCACGGCTTCTGTTAAGCCAATATGCTTTTCCTGTCCCCATCCAGCTGCTGTTTGCCTGCCCCTAAATTTCTCTATGCCCACCTCACCCACTCAGGTTCCCTCTTGTCCAGTCCTCAAGCAGATTATAAACCCTGAAATCAGCTATTGGGTTGCTTACCTGGCTCTTTATTGGGTCCAGAGAACCCAGAAAGGGCAGTTTTGCAATGAGTTTTTGCAAGGCTGAATGAAACCTTAAGTTAATAACAAAGGCTTGATTTTTAAGTAGAGAAAGATGGGAGGAGCTTAAGAAGTTACTTTTTAGAAGAAAGGGTGGAGCCTGAGAGATAGCACTGTGGTAGGGCATTTGACTTGAAAGTGGCTGATCCGGGAGGGACCCGGAAACCAACCAATCAATCAAATTTAATAAAGGGAGAAAAAGAAAGGGTATTGAAAGAAAGTAGTGGACACTTTTTTCAGAGCTGCTGGGGATAGTGATTTATTTTTTCCAACTGAAACTTCAGTCATTTAAATCTCAACTTCTGGTGCCCTTCTATCTTCACCAAGAGATACAGAGAAAAGTATAGAACTCTAATGTTCCAGCCCTAGCCAAGTACTAGTTACTTCCTTGAAAGTCATTTTTCCAAAGCCCTTGAAAATTAACAAAGGGCCAAAGAACAGGAGCTCTTAAGAGAATGAAACAAAGACCCTTTCTTTCCCAAGAGTCTAGAGACAGCTTCAACTGAAATTCCTGTCTCCCTAAAGGACATTTTTTAGGGGGAGGCAGAAGAGATGTCTAGCTGCCTTCATCTGGGAAGATCCTCATTCTAGTGGAGAAAATATTAGGTTATACCTTATTTTACCTAAAACAAAAATCACCTCTGGTTCCTTTGTATGCTTGTTTACAACTTGGATTTACTCCAAAACAGAGATAGTCTTACGTGTAAGCCTGGGTGGGACTGGCTCAGAATAGCCTCAGTTATCTGTTCTTACTGCCCCACCCAGAGATGGTCTCTATACTCAATAAAAATAACAGTTCTGGCAAACAGCTGGCTCTCCATATTAGGCAGAAGACTCATATGGACCAGACTACACCTCTTTCATCCTCAGCTTGGTCTGGATTGTTTTATGGTGACTGTTTTATACTCATTCACCTGGACCTGGAGACACAGTGTGTGGAGTTATTTTACAAAGAAAAAAAGTACCTAAACTGGGAAGAAAGAACCATGCATGGCAGTCTTGACCAATTCTGACCTCTTCTTGTACATACTTTACCCATAGTCTGTGGTGCTGAAGATGAGGAACTAACTATTATTACCACTCTCTGGACAGTGTTAAGTAGATGAACTAAAAGACAAAATATATCATTCTTTCTGGAGAAAAAAAGTACACTGATACATACAACAGTCATCATTACCATTAAATTTTGTGTGGCTTTTGTATGTGTATGTGTGTGCTGTGATTATTGTGAACATTAGATAGTAAATCTCAAAAATAACTTTGCTTTATTCAAAGTTATAATGTCAATGAGAAAAAATAGTGCATTTTGAATGAAATAAAAAGAAACAATATTTCTCTCTAGATGATATCCCTCCTAGAAAGAGATTCAAGTAGTCATTTTGATAACTCTAAGTGAGAATTATGGGATTATTCCTCCATGATCTGGATTTAATAGTCTCAGTCAAATTTTTGATTTAGTACCTTAAGAACTTAGTTTATTTTTTGTTGATCTGTTTCTCATTTTCCTGATCTCTAAAAGCAGATAAAAGTAGGTACCTCTTAGATTTGTTCTCCTTTAGACTTAGAGAAGCACAAGTGAAAGTTAGTGCCTTGACTAACTGTTGACATTTATGGGTGGGGTTAAGACACCTATCCCCAGTCTTCCTACATTCCTCCTAGTCCAGGGGTGGCAAACACGCGGCTCTCCAGCCACAAGCGGCTCCTAGCCAAAATGAATGCGGCTCTTTGCCTCTTATCATGATTTTTTTTGTTTGTTTGTTTTCGTTTTTTGTTTTTGGATCACACCCGGCAGTGCTCAGGGGTTACTCCTGGCTCCATGCTCAGAAATTGCTCCTGGCAGGCACAGGGGACCATATGGGGCACCGGGATTCGAACCGATGACCTTTTGCATGAAAGGCAAACCTCCATGCTATCTCCCGGGCCCCCTCTTATCATGATTTTGTATACTGTGGCTCTTTGCCAAGTCTGGATTTTGTTCTGCTGCTTCTGAGGAGGGACCTCTGAAGAGAGATCTCCCAGCGAGCACATAGTCCCGCCCCCAGGCTGCATCTTCCCGTCTCCCGTCCCTCGGAAACGACTGCACAACTGCACCGGCCAGCGAGTGGGGGATCCGTGTGGCACATGTGGGGTCACATCTTGCCATTCGTTCTTAGTGTGGAGGACGCAGCACACCCTCACCATCACTGCAGGATTTTGACCCTCACTCAAAATGGCAAAATGCAATATGTGTTTAATAGATTGTTGTTAAAATTATATGCTTTTGTGTGAGTGTTGGTCTGTTTTGGCAGGTCACTGCATGGTGTGACTCTCTGACTCTCACAGTTTAAAATTTTGGCTCTTTGTGTTGAACTTGTTCGTCCTAGTCTGTTTCAATAACACTGGCTTGTGCTGGCTAACTTACCTTCTACAAGAGGTGGGTAGAGACAAGGAACTGCCATACTCACCTGAAAGAAAAACAATATGGAACAGGACCTGCTCTTGGTACATGAAAGTAAGGAAGCTGCAGCCTGAAGAAGATGTTCCCCTACTTAAAATTGTAAAATAAATACACATTAATATCACAAGGAACTGGCAGCTCAATGCCACATCTAACACCTTCCAACAAAAATGGTCCAGTTCCATTTCTAGGAGGGGAATCATCTGAAATCAGGTAAGAGGAGCAGTTAAATCTTCTCTATGAGATCAGGCTACAAGGCTTTGTAAATTCTGTGTCTTGAATTTGGAAAGAGCATTGGGTGTTGCCCTCACCACACCCACCCCACCACCTGGAAATCCTGAAGTCCTCACCCAGCAGAGTCATCTCCCAGCAGAAAAATGTTCCGGATCTTCCACCAAGCTCCAAAAGCAAATAATGACAGATATTTCTCAGGTAGTCCTGTCCAGACTGACACTTCTGTGGCACTCTCAGAAGTGGGTAGGGTGTTTGTGGCTGCCAAGGGTCCAAATTCTCTTTTCTACACAGACTATAGCAGCCCAGAACCACAAAGTACACCCTCTGACAAAAATAGTTCAGCTTGAGTTTAATTTTATCAAACTCCCAAATTAGTTCCAGATCTATTAATCCTGGACCTCACTGCCACAAGAGATCAAGAAATACCTCAAGGGCGTCGGGCGGTGGCGCTGGAAGTAAGGTGCCTGCCTTGCTGCGCTAGGCTAGGAATGAACCGCAGTTCGATCCCCCGGTTTCCCGTATGGTCCCCCAAGTCAGGAGAGACTTCTGAGCTCATAGCCAGGAGTAACTCCTGAGCATCACTGGGTGTGGCCCAAAAACCAAAAAAAAAAAAAAAAGAAAAAAGAAAGAAAGAAAAAAGAAACACCTCAAAATTTTATGGTAGTGTCAGCCCAGTAGTACCACAAGCAATCTAATTGAAAGTCACATAGTAAATGACCAAGCTCAGTGAATCTAAAAATAACCCAGGAGGCTCACCTAGCACCACCACAGCCCACTGAATCCTTAAACACTGACTTTAGGAACCCCGTGGAGAGATATAATAATAATTTGAAATTGACCCTCATTGATATAAGTTTTGATCATTCCATTCACCTTTGTGATGTAACAAGCAATAGTAAGTAAATCTGTGCCTACTTGGAAGCAAGTTAGGGTGATGGGACACTTATTGAAATTGGTGTTTGAACATTTAATGCCTAAAATGACTATACAATGAACAACTTGATAAACCATGGTATTATAATAAAAAATGGGAAAAATATATCACAAGAAACTTGGGGTTATATGCAAATTTTTACAAAGTTTAAGGCTCATATAGGAACTAAACTTATTTTTATTTTTGCAATGATTGTATGGTCTAAACTTTTGATTTCATTTTCTAGTAGGTCATCTTCCACTCTACCTTTAACCAGGTTTTATTTTTCTCTTAGTCTTTATGTTTGGTAAGCAAACCTACTTAGGTTGTTGCTCCAGGAGACCTGTAAACTAACTTTAGAAAGATTGAGAGGGGTCGGGTGGTGGCGCTGGAGGTAAGGTGCCTGCCTTGCCTGCGCTAACCTAGGACAGACCGCGGTTTGATCCCCCTGTTCCCCATATGGTCCCCCGTGCCTGCCAGGAGCGACTTCTGAGCAAATAGCTAGGAGTGGCCCCTGAGCATCACCGGGTGTGGCCCAAAAAACAAAAAAACAAAAAACAAAAACAAAAAAAGAAAGATTGAGAGCCAGATGACAGTACATGGGTTAAGGAGCTTGCTTAGCACATGGCTGATCATGCTTTAATCCTCAGCACTACATATGGCCCCCTGTACACTGCCAGGACTAACCTCAACTCAGAGTCAGGAAAAATCTTTCTGAGCACTGCTGGATGTTGGCCCCAAACCAACCAACCAGGAAAATTAAAAAAAAATTTTTTAAAGGTTAACAAGATAATAAATAAATATATTCATATTGAAGCCTCATCGGGGGTCCCTAGGTAACTTACATGAAGTGGAGAGATGGCAGTCCCAAGAAGGGAATATACCACTTTCTCTCTCCCTACATCCACCCTGGAAATAACTGAGTAAATCTAGGACTCATAAAGTCTGCAGTGAGTCCCGAACAACATAGACCTCATGTCCTTCTAGTCCCACTAAGCATCTGTCAAGCCCCAGCTGACATCCACTTGTGATGTCCAGAGCAAGAGTTAATCTCAACCATCCACTTCTCAGTGAGCTGTGGACTCAGACTGGAGAGAGGAATTGCTCTTTGTAGGAAATCAGTCCTAGACCTTATTGAGGCCTTTCAGGTCCAATTTTTATCTCTCAGAAAAGAATTTCAGTAGGAGACCAAGCAGTAAAGACATGTTTTATTTAGAAATTTTGATGAAGGGAAGGGATAGAATATGAAAGAGAGATCCAGGAGTTCCCTAAAAGAAACCTAAAAGGAAAGAGCCCTGATATCCATCCTACAATTACAGTTAAAGTATGAAAGTATAAAAATACACACGTCAAGAGGGGAGATTTAAGTGATATATGCATGCTGGCATCATACTCATGGACTGGCAATAATATAAGAAAATAATAAGAGAGATCCAGGAGTTCCCTAAAAGAAACCTAAAAGGAAAGAGCCCTGATATCCATCCTACAGTTACAGTTAAAGTATGAAAGTATAAAAATACACACGTCAAGAGGGGAGATTTAAGTGATATATGCATGCTGGCATCATACTCATGGACTGGCAACACACATGTGTACCCTTTGTTATAAAATGACCTTTACAGGGCTTCTCCCAACCTGACCCACTTGAAGCTTTCTATCTAGATAAGAGTTCATTGCTAGGATTGTTACCAGGGAGAGAAAGAGATGAGGGTACTTAATGGTTTTCTTTGACCTTCCTTTCCTAGTCTTTGTTTCTTTTGGAGCTTGAGAGGAGGCTACAGACTTGTCTGGGCTGCAGAAGGGCTGGGGAAAGATCTGAACAGTGGCAAAGTAATTCTTCCAAATCTCCTTCCTTGGTTTTATTATATTCCAAGAACTTTTCCTATGTCTCAAGAATTCAGTGCCATGGGGTAGTGTGGTAGTGGTGGGGTCCTTCTTTACTTGCCTTCCTAATTCAGTTTCCTAGTGTTTCTTTATTGCTTAGGGACCACATCCAGTGATGCTCAGGAGTTACTCCTGGCTCTGAACTCAGAAATAATTTTTGGTGGGCTCAGATATCTATAGGGGAATCCAGGCCAGCTCTTGCAAGGCAAGAGCCTTACTCCTGTATTCACTCAGGCCCCCTATAGCTTGTTTTTTTTCTTACTTTTTCTCAATTCCAATAGCTAATAATATCAATATTATTATTTATTTAGCAAGTCAATGTTAAAGATCCTTTTTCAGCATGGGTACAAATTCCTACATTGCATTAGTAGGTGAAAGAAACAAGATAGAGGTTGAACTGAAAGGTTTTCAGGTTCCCATTTTCTCCCTCCCTGCAATAAGGCAGAAAAAAGAGCTGTGACATTTTAGTGCTTTTAGTGGTTTTTGCTGCTGTTGGGGGGACTCGGAAATGTTCAGCTTTTACTCCTGGCTCTGCACTCAGTAATTACTCTTGGCAGTGCTCAGAGAACGACCTGGTCAGCCAAGTGCAAGGCAAAAACAGAATCCTCTGTACTATTGATTGCTCCAGTCCAGAAGGCATTTTGAATGCTAAAAGTTACTTTTTCCCTGTTTATCTTACAAAGATAAGGCAAATTGACATCTGGTGTCATAACCAAACCAGAAGACCAGGCAGGAAGTTGCAAAAGCCCTTGTAGAATTGCATTTTGAGAAGTCTGCTTTGTGGGGCAGATAAATCTAGTTTCTCTCACTAATGTTGGGACACTTTTGGTATGTCGATTTCTCCAAGATTTTTGGCTTGGAAATAAACCCATCAAACAAGAACCCATTAGTGGTGGAAAATTTGAATGGATGGGGCTAGAGTGATAGTACAATGTGTACTTGCCTTGCAGCAGTTGGCCTTGGTTTGATCCCCAAATCCCCAATGCTTCTTGGATCCTGCCAGGAGTGATCCCTAAGAGTGGAGCAAGAAGTAGCCCCTGAGTACAGCTGGGTATGTCTCCAAAACAAAGCAAAGCAATATAACCAAAAAAAAGTACAATTGATATTGACAAGAGAAGGTCTTTATTCTCCATATCAGCAGTCCCAAAAAAAGGATCTCAGAAGCATATTCATTAGAATGCAGCAGGAAGCCATCTTATTGCCTTGATCAAAACGTGACAAAATTCACAAAAATGAAAATGGAGTCCTACACCCTTTTCTGCTTTCTTTTCTCTTCCTGGTTTAAAGCATCTGAAACTCCATAGGAGAGAAGAATCTTATTTCTTTCCATGCCAAGTTTGGTCTAGAAACCTAGACATTTGGATTCTCCCAATACTTTACTTCTTCTGTAGGAATGAAAGAATTCAAAGAAGAGAAATAAAGCAGTTGTTATAAGAGAAGCTGTGTCCAGTGTGAAGGATGATGGAAGCTTTAAACAAGCTTATCTAAATGTACAGGAACCAGTTTATAGGGAGGGTCTTTCTTCTGAGGAGCTTCACAGGCGATAATAAAGAACTTGTATTGGGCTGCATCTCTGTAACGGCAGAGAGGATACTTTCCTGAGATGAGATTGCATTGAGTCAGGTTAACAGGCTTTGGACTCTGGTGGCAGTTTTTCCGGCCATTCTTGCAGCCAATGTTGGGCAAATTACATGTGGCAGCCACATTCTGGAAGGAATCATGCAGAAAGGAGTTTTCAGGTTTACAGTGCAGGGTATAATTATTGACAACATTCATTGCCTTGTTACATTGAAGAGATTTAGGTTGTATATGTTGAATTTCAAACCACTGGGCCTTGGTGAGTCTTTTAGGCCAAACATTAAGTGGACATCCTGGCATCCATAATCCCAGAAACAAGAGAAAAAGATGAAAACGTTCCAGAAGATCTAGCACCATTTTTGCTGTGTGGAAAGAAGGAAAAGAATAGTCAATAAAAGCAATAACAGCAAGCATTTAAAAATAAACTGCTTTTTTTTAACTTAAAAAAAAATCCTAGTTGGCAAAAGGACAGTGGTTCAAATCCTGGCATCCCATTTGGTCCCCCGAGCCTGCCAGGTGTGATTTCTGAGCATAAAGCCAGGAGGAACCCCTGAGCACTGCTGGATGTGACTCAAAAAATGAAAGAAAGAAAAGGCAGAAAGAAAAAGGAAAGAAAGAAAGAAAGAAAGAAAGAAAGAAAGAAAGAAAGAAAGAAAGAAAGAAAGAAAGAGAGAGAGAGAGAGAGAGAGAAAGAAAGAAAGAAAGAAAGAAAGAAAGAAAGAAAGAAAGAAAGAAAGAAAGAAAGAAAGAAAGAAAGAAAAAAAGAAAGAAAGAAAGAAAGAAAGAAAGAAAGAAAGAAAGAAAGAAAGAAAGAAAGAAAGAAAGAAAGAAAGAAAGAAAGAAAGAAAAAGAAAGAAAGAGAAAGAATAAAATGTTAGTGTGTTTGGAGAGTTAGTACAAAAGGTAGGGCATTTTCCTTGCAAGTGGCAGGCCTGGGCTCAATCTTCAGTATCCCATAAGGTCCCCAGAGGCTCACAAAGAGTAATTCCTGAGTGTAAAGTCAGGAGTAATCCCTAAGCATTGCCAGGAGTGGCCCAAAATAACAACAACAACAACAACAGCAGACTTTTATTTCTTTAAGTCTCATAATCCTATGAAGAAACTGAAACTTTATTAAAAGGAACATGAGGCAAAGATAACTTTCTATTGATCAACAGATCCCATTCTTTCTTGCTCTGTACTCATACATCTGTGTCCTCATGACATAAACATACCAGTGATCCTCAAACGTTTTACTTAACAAGGGGCCAGTTCACTGTCCCTCAGATCGTTGGAGGGTCGGACTATAGTAAAAACAAAACTTATGAAATTATGAACAAATACCTATGCACACAGCATATATCTTATTTTGAAGTGAAGAAACAAAATGGGAACAAATACAATATGTAGCCCGCGGGCGGTAGTTTGAGGACCACTGTAAGATTGTCCTAGACCCTTCCTTTTCCCCACCTCAAATGTTTTCCCTTTACTAATTTGACCTGGTTTTCTCAGCCAAATTTGCTGTCCTTTCCCCAGCCCTGATCCTTTTTCTTACCAGGTTTCTGTGATGAAGTCCTGCTGAGAACAGAGCTTTAGAAGCAGTTAGTTAGTTCTATGCTTAGAATCTTTGTCTCCAATTCTCCCCAACAAGCCAGAGCTGCCTGAGGACAAAGAAAAGGATCTAAGCTCCTGTAAAGAGAAACTTTGAGGTCATCAGAGAAACTTGTTTTTCAAGTGTGGATAAAACCTCTGACTTTCAAGCTTACTTGAAATAGTATCATTTTACTTAAACAGTGAAACTAGAAACTTACAATTTTGAGGAACTGATCCCTTTCTTATTTCCTTCCTGATACGTATCAAGCTTCAGGTTTTTGAAGTTCTTTGACTTCAGTTCCTTAAAAGGATAGAATATACTATGTAAATCTAGTATTGTCACATGATTGGCAATGTGCTTTCCAATAATGTATATTGAGGCAGATACTGGATCCGCAGATTCAGGTTTCATGGAGAAAGGTGAAAATACAAATATGCCATAATTAATAAATATTAAAAGCGCATACACTTGATATGAGGAAACTACCAGGGACTATGAGGCTCTAGAAAAGAAAAAGAATTATTTCTGAGTTTTTAGGATTTTTCAGAAATTGGTAAAGAGGAGAGTAATGAATGACATGCCCAAAGGAGATACAGGTGTATAGAGACCCATAAACAAGAAGGGCATATTCAAGCTATATGCCCCTAGAATCTGTTTTTAACTTTTCTTTGATGCTGTAATACCTGTTCTCAGAACTTCATTGTCTTATGGAGCCCCCAAGAACCCCCAACTTCTAATCTCTTCCCTTTCGATCATTCTATTAGCCATCATTGAACATAAGTAGTGAAATTCTCTTACCTAGTGCATTTAATAGCTCCAATGATCTGAATTTGAAGAAGTTACTCTTTTCACTAGCCCTAAGCACACAACTTGTGGACATGGGAACTGAGGCCTGATATGACAAGCTCCAGCTGGAACAAAGGCCAGGAAAGGAAAGTCAAAGAGGAAAATCAGCAGCTTCCGATCTTTCCCCTCTGCAAACACCCTAGCGATGGATTCTTACCTAGGAGGAAAGTCCTAGATGAGTGGGGCAGGTTGGGAGAAATACTCTGGGGTGACTTATTTGAATGAGGAGGAGAAGGCAGCAGCCCCAAGAAGAGAGTATGCACCTTCCTCTCTATCCCCCTCTGTTCCTCAGGGAAGTGGCTCGGAAGATCTAGGACTGTGGGTCTTGCTCTGGCAAGAAAAGCAAAGTCAGTTCTAGAACTAGCCCAGGTCATTTGAATTCATTGCTTCCTTCACAGAAAAAAATTCAGGGAGGAATGAGCAGTGAAGTAAATACTTTTTTTTTTTAAAGATACTATTTGTGAAGCCGGGCAGTGGTGCCAGAGGTAAAGTGCCTGCCTTGCCTGCGCTAGCCTAGGACTGATCGCGGTTTGATCCCCTGGTGTCCCATATGGTCCCCCAAGCCAAGAGTGACTTCTGAGTGCATAGCCAGGAGTAATCCCTGAGCATCAATGGGTGTGCCCCCCCCAAAATGATACTATTTGTCAGGATACCCAACTCCTGTTTTTCAGGACATGGATAAGACAGACATTTAAGCCACTTCTTCAATCTGTATAAATATTCTTTGGAAAAAGGAGTGAGAGGGAGATGTGTGTTTTGCTCTGTTTCTAGTATATTCTGGACTGCAGTAAAAGTTGCTCCTTGTGGGCCCGGAGAGATGGCACAGCGGTGTTTGCCTTGCAAGCAGCCTACCCAGACCCTAAGGTGGTTGGTTCGAATCCTGGTGTCCCATATGGTCCCCTGTGCCTGCCAGGAGTAACCCCTGAGCACCGCCGGGAGTGGCCCAAAAACAAAAACAAAATAAGTTGCTCCTTCCTTGTAAAAGCATTAGTCACTGTGTGGGTGAGTTTTTTGATGCACTGGCCAGAGAATCTTCAGTTGACTTCTGTAAGATCCTATAATTTTGGATACATGACAAAGGAAGTGCCCAGGGCATGATACTCCAAAACATGGCACTTTGGTGTATTGTATATCTTAAACTGAACATGTTGAGAAGATGGTAGAATCATGTTCACTTTAATCTCTCACAATTCATCCATTTTTCTCTGGAAACAGAGAATAAAGTTCCTCTGTGAAAGGTTTACCTGGAAAAAGTGAGATATTCATATCACTAAAAAAATAAAATGTGACCAAGAGAGTTTTTTTTTAGCAAGATTTCTTGTTATCATTATTCTCAACTGATACTGGTTGTCATGCAGTACCCAATTTCTCAAGACTGAACATCTGCCTGATTCCTGAGATGAAGTTTTGATTCTTATCTTACCAAGGTGTAAAATAGATGGAGAGGTGTTTGTGACCTCTTAAATTATTCCAAGTCTTGAAAATGTAAAGAGAAAAATACCTTCCCCTTCTATTGCAGCCAGGTAGGATGAAAAGAATACAGTTTGAAACCTCAACTAGCCTAAAGGCATGGAGGCCTTTGAGATAAAGGAAAAGCCATAGCATGCAGAAAGACAGTGGTTCGAATCCCAGGATCCCATATGGTCCCCTGAGCCTGCCAGGAGCTATTTCTGAGCGTGGAGCCAGGAGTAACCCCTGAGCACTGCTCGGTGTGACCCAAAAATCAAAAAAAAAAAAAAAAAAAAAGAAGAAATTTATTTAGATTCTTTTCAGTTTTAGAGGTATGAATAATCTCTCCCTCTAGGAAAGGTTTCCTCTAGAGAGGTTATTTCTCATATGGAAACCTTACAAACTGCTTCAGAAAAAGGATAGTTTTCCTGAAGCTACCATTTCTCAAACTCCTTTAATTGGAAATATACAATATGACAAATTTTTAATTTTGGAGCAATATGTGCTAAATCCCAACAGAACCCTGATGGTAGGCTTAGCCCTTGTTCCAGCTTTACAATGCTAATGCAAGATTAAGGGTTCTGAAGTAGATCCATTATAGAAAATGTAATCATATCTATGTCTTCTCCACATTCTGTGCTCAAGGTGTTTGTCTCATTCCAGTTATTTACCTTTTTCTAGACCTTTATATCCTTGTTGGCTGAAGAAGTAATAGACCCAGCCCCTGATAACTTAAATTACATAAGATTAGTATCTTAAAGTTATTTACTACAATTTTCAGTCATTTTCATACCTTTTAGGAACCCCTCTTCCATGATTGCTGAGGTATTTCAGTATCAGATATCTGAGCGGTGAGTGACAAGAACACTAAGTCCCAAATTCCTTTGTGAGGTTTAGTTTTATTGTTTCTGCAGAGCTGACATTTAATATGGCTTCCAAATGTTAGTGCATAATATTTTGTCTCATTACTAAGTTAAATTATTTCTTACAATTTTCTTCTTATCTTCAGAGCATAAAATGTGTTCAAGGCTTGATTATGGACAAATGAACTACAAGGTATTATATAATTGAATTTCTGGGAGCTAACTAGCATATCCACAAGGAATGAAGAAACACTGTAGAGGAAAACATCTTGTAGGGTAGAAGTAAAATTGTACAAAAATGATAACACAGATGTTTCCTGTTCATAGTAATACAAATGAATTTTGTCCAGGGGGAACATAAATTCTGTAAATCAGTATCACATTTTAACTGTTTCTGACATTTTACTGATTTTCTCATTAATTCATGAATTTAAAATGACTATTAATTTATTCAATGGCAAGGTCTTAGTTTTTATTTATTTATTTATTTATTTATTTATTTATTT
>PVKC010012846.1:0-23451 GCA_004027635.1 Crocidura indochinensis
TATTGACTTTGAGGCTGGAGCAAGAGTATAGAGTGCACCTTTACTATAGTGTGTACCTATACTATAATAGTATAGTGTGATATATACTGAATCCAATCACTGATACATCATATCGTCCTCCAAGCCCACCAGGAGTGATCCCTGTGGACAAGCCAGAAGTAAACTCTGAGTACCAGTGGGTGTGCTACACCACACCCACACCAACCTCACATGCCTCTAAAAGAATATCTATGTTATTTTCTCACTGCTATTCTTGAAGACAATAGAAAGTAATTTGATATTTTTACAAATACTTGGAATCATAACGTTTTTCCTTAAATTCACTATCTTATTTAATCTTTTAAATAACTCCATGGTATAATTTAAGGAATAGTAAAACACATCTATTAAGGTTTAGGCCAAACATATTTCAGGTTTTTCAGATTATTGATAGAATCTCCATTATAAAATAGTCTTTGCTTTTGCTGATGTATTATTTTATTTTTCCAACCCATTACAAATGTCAAAAAAATTCCTAACTACCAGAACTGCCCACAATGGGCTAAAAATCAGATTTATCCTATGAACCAGATTTTACTTAGACTTAGTTTTATCAAAGTAGAAATTTTATAATTTATCCTTATATGGGAGGAAATTGAAACTCTGAAAACTTAAGTAAATTGTCAAAAGTTACATACCTGCTAAATGTCAAAAACAGGAGTGTAAGTTTAGCTTGTAACCATTAGCAATAGTAAACAAATCATTTCATTATTTAAAATGTCACTACAATTTAACCTAGTTTACAAATACCTTATTATTATTATAACACAAGTTATTTTCACAATATATACTAGTAAATGTATAATATTAAATAAAGATAACATGGTCACAAATTAAAGAGATTTGCCTTATATTTGGAATTTTATATGTCCAAATTTATCAACTTAATTTTAAGATTTTTTTAAATTTAACATTTTTAATTCTTATCTCTTATTTTACTCCATTCTTCAACACGCACACCTTTCTTTAATAAAAGCAGTAAAAGTTAACACAGTTAAAATTTCAAAAAATGCAACTTAGCTTCTCTGAAAAGGTAAGAACAGAGCAATCCTAATAAATTTCTGACTTAGAGCTAGCTTTTCAATAATTATAATGCTTGCTGGTTACCCAAATAGTAAAAAAATGAATGTGGAACTAGTACTAAACATAAAATATCTAATAAAATATGACATATTTTATACAAGGAAATTTTATAAATATACTATCATTTTGGGGGGGGGGTTTGGGTCACACCCGGCAGTGCTCAGGGGTTTCTCCTGGCTCCATGCTCAGAAATTGCTCCTGGCAGGCATGGGGGACCATATGGGGCACCAGGATTCGAACCGATGACCTTTTGCATGAAAGGCAAATGCCCCACCTCCATGCTATCTCCCGGGCCCCAATATACTATTGTTTTTATACTATCATTTTTTTTTTTTTTGGTTTTTGGGTCACACCCGGCAGCGCTCAGAGGTTACTCCTGGCTCCATGCTCAGAAATTGCTCCTGGCAGGCACGGGGGACCATATGGGGCACCGGGATTCGAACCGATGACCTTTTGCATGAGAGGCAAACGCCTTACCTCCATGCTATCTCCCAGACCCCTATACTATCATTTTTAATTAAAGTAATTGAAACTAATCTTTAAAATGTCAAAAAATACTAATATAGTATCTGTATACATTATATTTGTCCTCTTCAGGGTAAGAGCATGTTAAGTCAATATATTTACTATAACTTTTAATTAATCACTATGCATACAGAAAATATTTTACTGGCTTACTTTTATAGATGATAATAATAATAATGATTTAAAATATAAAACGGATTATCAAAATTGCAGACATACAAAATAAGAAAAATGAGAAAATAGTTCACAAATAGAGAAGCCTCTTTTATATAATTTTAGTGTTTTTTTTTATTCTAAACTTGGATCAATTGTTTTGGAAAACTGATAGACTAAATGCTGTTTTGAAAACTTCCCTGACATAAAATTTCCTCACAAAAATAAAACAACTAATTTTATTTCCTAGGTGTATAAAAGCATTTTTCAAAATGCTTGCACATATGTTTGCCTAATAAGATACAGTGTGACAAAGAAATAACACATATTATATAACTCACCATTATAGAACTCATTATGATATATTTTAAAATCATTTCTGGCATAATATTTAATAAAAGAAAATTTCAAACATATACAAAATGGTTGCAATAACAAAACATGGAAAATTCAACACACTGTGGATAGAGAAAGTATTTCAAATTTCTATCACAGATCATTCTCTGGTCATAATAAGACACAATATTATCAGGAACTGAAGAGTTGTGGTACTTAGGAAAGCAGATGACAGCAAGTTAGGCCAGAAGGAGAGAAAAAAGAGGTGATGTTATCCAGGAATCATTCGTCAATTGTGTAACTTGCTCTTATTACCTTTAATTTAAAAAGAGAGAAAAGTTATTATGAAAATGTGTCTCATTATCAATACTAAAGCCAATCAAAGATTGTTCCAACCCAAGATACAAATCAAAGTATAGAAGACAAATTATCAGTTGGGATGCATAGGTCTATAAAATAGATATGAATAAAGTAGTTACATTAGTTATACTCAAAGTTCATGAATTTAATTATTTTAATTATTATCTTGATTATTCTCTTAATTATTAATTAATTAATTGAATTATTATTTTATTATCTCTTAATCATTCTCTTGATAGCATTCTTAGGTGAAGCTAGAAGATGAAGATAAAACCACAGAACCACAATGGTTCCACATTATTTAATTAAAATAAACTTCAATGAAATGTTCAAGAACCTAGACATCGCCATCCAAAAATAGTATATGATTTAATGATACCAACAGACATCAGTATGGTTAGCTGCTGCTCTTGCTTGTCTTCATGGGTCAAGAGAAATATAGAGATTTCAGACAAGCAAATGGAATAATGCTGAAATTCATAAATTCAATATCCGTAGGACCAGAAAATTGTAACAAGGGAGAATAAAAACCATCTAAATTACATACACTATCATTATGTTACATATGCTATTATTAGTATTATCAAAAACATAATCATTTTATTTGGAAACATATTAATGGCAGATCAAAGAATAGTAAATCCAAAAAAAAAAACCTCCCATAAGTTTTTGCATCCAGCACTTCATTTTTTGCAAAGTTTTATTCCCATATGTATTTGCAATTTTTTATTCCCATATATATTTGCAAAATTTATTCCCATATTTATTACTTAAATTACTTTTACCACATATGAGCACAAGTTTATAAGTGCATTGCAAAAATTTTGATAGACATTTAAATATTATTCTTTCAGTACCTAAACAGAAATATTTTAGGCATTGAATAGTTATCAAGAAAATAATTGAGATGGGTGGTTCATGAATTTTGAGTATAATTAATGCAACTATTTTATTCATATCTATTTTATAGTTCTATATATTCCAATTTTCAATGATATTTTAAAGTAATATTGAGGACTGGCAAGGAAAAATAAAAGTTAGCAGATGTACAGACAGAATGGGAACTAAACAAAGAGAATAAATTGAATAAGTTATTGGGAAAAGTTTTAAGAATCAAAATAGATGGCCAGTCACTAATGCCTCTGTGGCTGTCACCAATAAGGTTTGGAGATAGGGATAGTCACAGAAAGATGGCAAGGCAACCAAAAACTTACGAAAATCATTCTATTTCTGGGAACCTTATATTTTTGAGTTCCATTGAGAATAATAGTAATCCACTACAGAGTTTTGAGGCAAGGATATTCAAGATCAGAGAAGAGCTCAGAAATGTTCTTTTTGAGAACGGTGAAAGCATTTTCTGTAATTAATAGTTTTGAAGCTCAGTTGAGAAGTTTTTGCAGATTCAGAGGAGATGGTAAAGATTGAAACAAGATAAAGGAGAAAAATGAACTAGGACTTGGAGATAAGAGTTAATAATAGAAAGGAGGAAGAATGAAGGAGAGAAAGAGAGAGAGAGAGAGAGAGAGAGAGCACTGCCTATATGTGTGATTTCAAAACTATAGTTTCATGGGAAAGAAAAATTGCTGTTTTATCATATGAATGTTAGCTTCTGTTTTGGCTCTGTTTGAAGTCGAGGCTTTCAGTATTCTCTTTTCCTCCCTCCAGCCCTTTAGCTAATTATTAGAGGATTCTGCATAGTTCATGGTTATTTGTGTTAAAATTGGAGTGTGCAAAATACAAAATGCCTTAAATTATCACAATCAGTAACTCTAATTGGTATCAATTAAGATCTCAAATTCTTCTTTACATAAAATTAATCATTTTCTTCCAGAAAGTATTTTTGAAGCAAAATCAAACCATTGCATCTTATGAGTTTATAAAAATTTCCCTATTTACTAATGCACTTTTATTTCTGAATTGTACTTTCTAGTATGTGAATATGTTATTAACTGATACTTCTGTTGATAAAATTATATGAATATGTATTTCATGTACAATGTGCTCACAGATATAGGTAAAATTCAGTTTTCTTTAATTGCAAATTCAGTATTTTTGCACCAGTTCCAAAATTTCTATTCACCATTTAGAATCCTTCCTTTAAGAGACAAAAATCCATTGTGCAATATTTTTTAAACCAGTCTCCAGGAGTGCAAAAGTATACACTGTTTCCTTCAAAAATGGAATCATCATTCACAGATGTAGATGTGTACTTGTTATGCCAAGATGAGACAGATGTGGTTCTATTCACTCAGGGACAGGTGCTGCGGAAAAAGAGATAAAACATTTGTAGAAAGTGTAAGCAACTGCATCGCTGTTGCTAAATAAATAAACTCTCTGCCAAAAAACTTTATTTGCTTATTTCTCCTCACTTCTTCTGAATGTTTGTTTTAAGATCTGGTAGAGCTGAACTTGATTCAGTTTCATTTTCTTAAAATGGTCAAAAATGTACAGTCAGTGTATATGTGTTAGAATGTGTTCCCTAGAGTGAATGATAGAGACTTATAAATATTGCTATTTATACCAACATTAATTATTATAAAGCAGGTCAATATCATAGACAGCCTGAAATTTAAGAGACTTAAACTTGAGCAAGAACAAATCCTTTATCCTCTAGTTTTAGCAATGGCCATGAAACTAAAAGCAGTTCAAAAGGAATATACATCATATAATTTTTCTGATGAAGATTTTCATGAGCTTCAGAAAAATCTGCAACTGCAGTCTAAGTAAAGGATTCAAGGATTATTTTCATTTTAAGTATTTTTATTAATTTTATTCTCAAAGAAGGGTTGGAAGGAAATCTGCAGTTGGGAAAGGAAAATATTATTTTGATTTGAAAAATTTAAATGTATTTTATTATAATGCAAAGAGAAGAGTGGGAGAGAATGAAAGAGAGAGGAGAGGAGAAAGAAAGAGAGAGATCTTCAGCTGTACCAAGTAAAGGAGGACTAAGTGAAATTATGTCTTTCTTTTAAATAAGCAGATCTAGGTTTGAATTTTTCTGGGACAAACTGAAGTCGAGAAACAATTCTACATAGAAGGGGTTGTGAATATAAACTACAGTCTTTCAATGTTGAGCTTTAAAAATATACAGAAAATAGAGCTGTGAATATAATTAGATTCAAACCAAGATTAAATATAATAACAAAAAGACAGAAAATTATTAGCAGAGAATGACTCAATAAATGTGTTTTATCATTTGATATCTATCACTCATATATAACAATAAATAATTTTGTTTTTTCTTAAAAATAATAAAAGCAAAAATGTCTGAGCTAGTAAATATAAATGTATTTTTAATTGGTTATTTAAAAGTCAATTTAGGAACTCCCAAAAGCTCAAAACTTTAACGTAGAAGCAAAGTTTGGGTTTAGTATGTGACATGCAAATAAAAGTCATCTATTTATTAACCCACATTTTATCTCTCCAATGACTGCTTAAAATATTTTGAGATTATAAAATTCTCCTTAATATCTAGTAATAATATAAACTAAGTTTATAATATTCTTTACAGGTTTATTGTATTGGCTTAATAATTTTTTCATCTCATAAAACACTACGTCAAGTTAAAACCAAAACTAAATTCTAATTTTGGCTCTTAAATAATGTAAGGACAATGTTTCAGATTTCCAAAGTACATCAATGACATTTAAAATACTATTTAAAAACTCAAAACATGTAAATTATGTTGTTAATTCTTATTCTTGGAGAAAATTGCCAAAGGGAATAATCTCTTCAGAGAAATTATTTGATCCACATACAGGCAATCAGATTCTAAATATGGAAATGCAAGTATAAATCTATTCTGCATCTATTCTGCTCTCAAACTGAAAAAAAATTTTTTTTATTCAAGGTTGTTCACTTTTGAGAATGCATCCTTTCTTGATGAAAATTTATTTTTAGATGTAATGCCTATTTTCATAATGCCATACCCCTGGACACAATAGTGTTTGCCAATAATTGCTCATATCTTATTCTTACTGCATACCAAATATAAGGGAGAGGAGTTTTAGAAGATTGAAATTCAGAGAACTATGAACATTTTGAAATAGGTGGTATTGGATGGCAAAGTGGGAGGAGCATCGCACAGGACCCGTCTTTAATTTTTTAAGTCAATTTCACTCACCATGTGGGAACTTTATCCTTGCTTTGCAAAGCTTGATCAAGGAATCCAGCTTAACACAAATATTTCTCTTTGTAGGCAATATAGTCAGACTTAACTGGTTTAAATCCAAGGAAGAGATTTTTATCAAGGGCATAAAATCCATTTTTATATCCATTTGCGAAGCACTGAGTAGCAATTGGTAGCCATCGTTCAATGTCATTCTGTGTACTCTTAGTAGCTTTCTAATTCTAAATATGCTATTTTATTTTATTTTTCGACAATATCTGTCACTATGAGCCTAGGAAGTAGGTTGTATTTTCCCCTTTCAGTGAAGCTGGAAGAAGCAAGTATATAAAAAATACTGTTACTTCCTTACATTTATATTTTGTACAACCCAGCATTGATTTGCTCCTTATTTAAGCAACATTTTCTTGATAAATTAAAAAAGCAGCAATAGCCATTACTGCAGGCTATATACAGCCTCTAATATCACTTAAGCATATTACAGAATATAATATCTGGTACTTAACGACTAACTTGCATATGAAAGCTCACATAATGTCTCATAAAACCCTTAAAATGGCTTCAGTTTAAGAGTCTCTTTAAAAAAAAAACACCTTCAGGGAATATTGTAAATGAAGTAGCACTCCAGCCTTGGAAAAAAATTCACACACTTGCAGAAATTTTTAATATAAATTGAACACATTAAAAATTAATTTTGCATGACCATTTCGCATTGCGGTGCCAATGCATAGTTAAGATAAGGCCTTAACTCTTCTTTGTTTAAAGTAACATGGAAGCTCTTTGCTTTCTCTCTTTGCTTTCATCTGTACATAATTATTATTTTCATTAATCAGAAAGTGGACCTCCATTCCCTATTCTGACAATCTCAGCTGGAGTTGACAGAAACCCTACCTGAGTCACCAGGGTAACAACCATAAACTTGGAGGAAACTCATTAAAGAAAGGTGTAAGCTGACAATTAACCAAGGCACTTTCTATCATCTTTCTTTGTTTTCAACTGAGGGGCTTTGGAGAAGAGCTTACTCTTCAGAAAAGTAGATTTTTCCCTGAGAAGTCCTGTACTGGCGGTGTCATCATGGTCGTTTTCCCAAAACCCCTATTTTTAAATTGCTTCAAACAGAACAAGTCTGTCTCTTTGAAAATAAGCACGTGCTTTTTAAGCACTGTCCTTAGACAAGTATCACGATGGACATTTTCTGATTATTCTTTGATGGAAATAAAAGGAGCAGAAATAACAATCAATTGCAGCTTTTTTTATATGTTCATATTTTTTATTAGTCTCATGACTACAATTTTGAAATCAAAAATTCCCAAAGAGGACATCAGTTGCAATAAGACATTGACGAATGTCTTTCTGTGTAAAGAGCTGTTGTTGCATAGATCTGACATGTAGTTTCCTGTGCCGCTGACATGAGCAGCTAGTGTGTGATACCAGTGGGAGCTCAGAGGGAGTCATTGGGGTGATTCACAGATTACATCTCAAGTGATCAATTTTTAAAAGGTGGGGAAGGAGCTGACCTAAGAAAGTGCCCTCAACTTTGGGTCAAAAGTACTCTATAAATCTAGCAAACAAACAAAGAATTAAACCCAAAGTACTTTCTGAAGAGAAAGCTACATACTCGCAATTCATTATTCAAACTGAATACCGTACTCTGCAACTCTTAGAAGCTAACTATGAGTCGAGAATTCCAATCAGGGTTCAGAACCACTATTCAATTCACTGGAATTGATGTACAACATTTGGAATCAGAAGCAAAAGACTGGAAGAAATATTCGTAATTTCTGAGTGTCATTTAAAATAATCATATTTCCTATCTATTTAGCATCAAGTTCTGTAATTTTATCCAGAAACCTACACTCTAATTTTTCATTAAAATGCTTCCTATCAGATAGATTTCAAGTCTAGGTTTATAACACAGTAAGAAAAAATCTCCTATCTTGTCACTTCTTGCATTTGAGTCTGGTATTTTTTTCTACAGTTTTATGGGAAGGTTATGACCAGAACAAAGACTTTAAGACCTATGAAATTTATAGCCCTGTTTAGGTGGACACAGAATGGCACAATGTCAAATTACATGGCTCAGAGAGCCAATACAGAAATCAGGGAGTAAGCCTTACAAGTTGTCCACCCACATGACATTCCCAACAACAAATATGTTTCTGGAGCATTAACAGGTTTGATCTTTGGCAGAAGAGTCAGGATTAGGCTTTGTCTGAGTGCTGCTTTGTCCTGCACAAAATCAATAAACAAATAATACCAGAGAACAATGTACTAAACATTGATATGTGCAAGTACTAGTAAAATAATCTAAAGAGATGTAGTTAGTGTTTTTAGTATTTTCCAGTAAACATTCATGTGATATTATTAAAGCACCCCCACTCATACACTAGAATATTATCAATCAATGAAGTTCACACTAGGAAAGAGTCTTATAAAGTTATTTCAATATTTCTGGAGCATATATTTGAAGGATCATCTGGCACTAAAACAGTCAGTTCTATCACAAGCAATACGAATGTATGCTTGTGATTAAAATAAATCATAAACAAACTTAATTGTTGTTTGTTTCATCATGTAGAACATATAAGAAGCTCAAAGAAAGAAGATATCTAAAACCTAATTGGATGTCAATACCCAGAATTATCAGTTTTCACAAAAAGTTGACAAAAAAATCTTTTGGGATTATTTTAAATGTCTCAATAATTTATTCTAAATAGCAGTAAGGCTACTGAAGCAGAGATATAACCTAAATTTTTAAAATCTACTTACTCCCTCTCCGCCTCTTCTAGGATCAGGAAAATTAAGCAAAAATAACTCTCCAAATAAGCATGACAGTTTCAAACATCTACCATAGTTTGGGGAGATTATATGTATAACTACAGACATAAATATTTTATGTAAAATTAATACATATCACATCCAAAATTTGTCATTAAATGTTGATTGTCTGATTAAAAGTGACACTTATAATCAGCTATCATAATATGTTCTATGCAACACTCTCTCATCAAATAGCCATCTTTGTTTTCTAATATCTTGCTTCTATTAAAAACTGTAAACACAGGGGCCAGAGTAGTGACACAAGCTGTAAGGCATCTGCCTTGCACATGTTAGCCTAGGATGGACTGCGGTTTGATTCCCCCAGCGTCCCATATGGTCCTCCAAGCCAGGAGAGATTTCTGAGCTCATAGTCAGGAGTAACCCCTGAGATCATTGGGTGTGGCCGAAAAAAACAAAACAACAACAAAAACTGTAAACACACTTGGTTCTTGAAAAAAAATCTAGTTGTATATAGAATATTTGAAAGAAGTTATAAAAGGGTATATTTTGTAAATTCTTTTGATCTTTTTTTTCATGTTTCCCAATTTTGTTTTTCAAATTTGATGTGGTCTATTTTATACACATGCTGAAATTCTAAACTCAGAACATGACCTTATTTATAAATAAGATTGTTGAAATTAACATTTGCAATTAGCATTAAGTGACAATTAAAAGGGTGTATCCATTAATCCTTTAGATATAATAACTACAAAATAGAAGAAATTGGACTAATTCAGAAAAAACATGTGATGTATCTATGTATCAAATGTATGTGTCTATGTATCAAAGAAATTCAGATATTGATAATAAGTACCTATAAGTCATGGGGAATCCCAGAAACTTGATTAAAGTTATCAAAGGAAACAGCCTTGACAATTATTAAACCTCAGAATTTTGATTTCCAGAACAGTGACACAATAAATTTCCATAGTTGCAGACAACTTGATTGTGGTACTTTATTACAACAATCTTAGAAAAATAATACAGGTGGTTTCCATCATAGTAGGTTTTTAGTCTACTTTCCCAAGAAATATGACCATAATTGCAGAGCATTATAATAACCAGAGGCTTTAGAAAATGTCTCCTACTCCATGTGTATCTGTTATATCTTGTTGAAGATGTGCACAGAAATAATTTAAGATATTTAACTTAGATAGTGGAAGACAACAAAGTATAATACTAGTACTCAAAAAATCAAAATATAAAATTTTGAACCTTTATTTTATTTTTGTAGTACTTGTTTAATAAAAGATATAAAAATAATTAAATATATCAGTAGTGGGACCATATTTTTAACCCAGTCAGGACAGAATTTATGATTGAATATATATTTATATATATGTATAGTTAATATCTATTAAATTAATGTGCAACAGGTAATGACTAATAAAAAAAGAAATTGAACAGTTGGATATCATGAGTAGGTAGCAGTTCATTTTGTATAATGCAAGATATTAAGTAAAAATAATTTTCCCTAAGAAAGGTGACTTTAGAGCATTTCTGAATGAAGAAAAATAGAGGCTATAGAGATAATATGAGATTTATGGAGTTTGCTTCGCTTGTATAGAACCCATTTTAACTGGGGGCCGGGCGGTGGCGCTGGAGAGAAGGTGCCTGCGCTAACCTAGGACGGACTGTGGTTCGATCCCTCGGTTCCCCGGTTCCCCATATGGTCCCCCGTGGCTGCCAGGAGCGACTTCTGAGCGAATAGCCAGGCGTAACCCCTGAGCGTCACCGGGTGTGGCCAAAAAAAAAAAAAAAAGAACCCATTTTAATTTCCTAAACAGTTATGTTCCTCTAAGCAGCACTAGGAGAGACCAACTAGAATCATGTTGGAGTACACTCTGAACAGTGCTAGATGTTTCCCAACACTCCCACCCCCAATTTAAAGTATTTAGAAATTTTACAGAACTTTTGCTGACCAGTGGCAAGATACAAAGAACATAGGTTAACAAAACTAGAAGATAGTTCAAAGAAATGGAGCACCCAGTCTATTCTCAGATACTACAAGATGTCCACTGGAAACAGCACCAACCTAGGATAGCTTTAAGCATCGTAGCTCTGACCCACAAATCATAAACCAACAACCAATAAACAGCAAAAAGTATACTCTAGTCTAATTACATCTGCTAATTATTTTTGTTAATACATCAAATTTAAGGATGTTAAATCTTGGAAATATTCCCTATGAACAGAATATGTGCTAGCAAGGATATGTGTATTTATGTGATCATACCACTATGAGCAGTATAGTCTGATTCTCTTTTCAAGTCTTACTTGAACTTTGGTTCCTCTCAAAGTTTCAATAGATGAATTATTTGGTAAATTATTCATATGTGACACACAAAATGAAAGTATCCATCTAACTAGACAAAGGTAGAAATGTTTAGCACCTATTAAAAAATAAATAATTGGAACCAATCTGGAATGCTTTCCCTATACCAAGGGGAATCAAATGGTAGAATAATTGAACTTGCTTGTTCTCTTCTGCTCTGGAACAGTTGTTAAAGACTATTATGACTATTAACAGGAACAGCATCCTATTTCCCTCTGACTTTCCTCCTTTAGGTAATAATAAATAAAGGAAAGCAAAATAAATAAAACTTTATCTTTAAATATTTAATGTGATATGAGGACTTCCTTAAAGATAAATATTATAATAAGTGAACTAATGCAGGAAGGATTCATGGCATAGATAACTTCTCTACTCATTTGCTTGTGTCATGTGTCATACTCTATAGTACCATGCAGGAAATTTAATCAGATATAAACCAGGAAGCCTCTATAGTAACTCTGCACAACATAAAATATTAATATATTATAAATAAATGATATATGGTATAAATAAGTTTGCTTAGTAAAAATGGTCTATATTCAGACATATTCTATAATCCAGTGTTTTTCAACCTTTTTGGGTAAAAGGAATACTTTTTTCATGAAAAAAAAAATCACAAGACACACCACCATTAGAAAATGTTAAAAAATTTAACTCTGTGCTATATTGACTATATATAAAGTAATTCTCTTGAATAGGAATCAAATAAACACAAAGAATTATTTTATAATTGTTCATATCTCGGTTTACTTAGTGCGAAACCTGGACCTGTTTGGCTGAACACAAAGCTGATATTCTAGCAGGAATTGAAGAAAGACACACGTAACTCTTTATCAACAGCTCTCAGTCTCTCTCTGTCTTTAGTTTTTATAGTCTGTAAGATGCACTTCAGCTTATAAATAGGTCAATTGTGCCAAAGCCGCATGTTGTGGATGAAATTGGAATTTTTCCCACGGCACACCAGACAATATCTCACATCACACTAGTGTGCCGCGACACAGTGGTTGAAAAACGCTGCAGAATACACTATGTAAAATATTTTTTTAAAATTTAGGGGCCAGAGTGGTGGCACAAGCAGTAAGTTCCTTGGGTGCACGAGCCTAAGACAGACCCCAGTTTGGTCCTCCGGCATCCCATATGGTCCCCCAAGCCAGGAACGTTTAGGAGTAACTCCTGAGCATCATTGGGTGTGGCCCCAAAACATATATATATATATATATATATATATATATATATATATATATATATATATATATATATATTATTCGATTCCTGTCAGAATATCAGCTTGTGTTCAGCCAAAGAGGTCCAAGTTTCTCACTAAGTAAACCTAAATATGAGCAATTATAAAATAATTTTTATACATATATATGTAATGCAAAATACAATGCTGCATTTTTGTTTCAAATTGTTATGTTTATTACCCAATTTTTAGATAAAATACAAATAATGTTTTCTCATATTTCAGTTGAATTAATTTAGTGCTATTGTACCAATGAAGATATGCACTTAAGTAATTTAAAACATAAGGTGATTAAAAGAAATTAATGCTTAGTAGCAAGATGAAATACCCTACACAAATACAGGTATAGCTAATTCACAATCACAGGTATTTATGATTCTGTAACTTTGAAACTCTATTGATCAAATTCTAGGGACAAACCACTGGCAAATTTTCTTCCCAAAACAAGATAAAACCTATATTTAATGGAAGAAAAATGGAACTTACATAGATTTGGGGCCAGAGATATAGGACAGTAGGCAAATTGCTTAAATACAACTGATTTCTTTCTATCTCTGAAACTGCATATGGCTCCACAAACCCTGCACAGAGCACAGTGTCAAGAGTAAGTCTTGAGCACTACTAAGTATGGACCAAATACTCCTACTATCTGCCCCCAAAATAAGTAAACACAGTTAACTTGAATTAGCTTCAAATATATTAATTATCCTAGTAATAGTATTGCACATATAATTACTCAATAAATATTAAAACTTTCATTTTCCCATTTATTTATTTATGTATTTTTCTTCACCTTTTGCGGAGTATTAATACTGTCTTTGTGTATTTGGGATTTAGTCCTACCTAAACATATGTGGCGTGCAGGCAACCATGTGTGGTGCAGGGGATTGTAAAACAGAAAGATAAATTGATTTCTCTACAGGTATGCTTGTCCTTAGCACCACTGCTAAAGTTTAATTTAACTATTATACAGCAGACAAATATGACAGAATAGCATTATTGATTTAAAGCTAATTCTTCCACAAATCACACTGTAACATGTGGGCGGGGGTTTGTGAGCTATTTTGAATGAGTTTATATGTAAACTGCTTTCGACAGCCACTGGAGAGCCTTGTATTAAAGGGAAAAAATTAACTTAAGAGTGTTTTTTTTTCTTCATTCAGTCATCCAATTTATGACTATATTTTCTAGGCCTGTTAAAATTATCTTTTTATAAAATATGTCTTTTTGTGCATTTATACTAAATACAGATGCAAGGAAAAATTGTATTTAGCTTTAATGTTTGTTTTTTTTCCCCTTATTTTATTTAAGCCACACCTAACTGCTTAGGGCTCTGTCCTCTGAGCTCTGTGTTCAGGGATTACTTCTAGAGAACTCAAGGGATTATATAATATGTTAGGGACCAAATCTGAGTCTGCCAAGTGCAAATCAAGCTCCCCATCCACACTGTACTATCATTCCAGTCCTACAGCACTTACTGCTTTGATTGACTTATCATTACAATTGAAATCACTTTTGATGAAAATCAAATGCTCGTATGAACATAATTTTCCCTCTAAAGTAGTTAAATAAAAGTGTAATATTTTTTCTCTATACCCAAGAGTCCTATGGTGTTTACTCCTGATTTTTCACTCAGAGATCACTCTGGTTGGCCCACAAGCAAGGCAAGCACCTTACCACTTGTGTTATTTCTCCAATCCCCAAGTGGAGAACTTTTGAATCTCTCTACTGCATAATTGTTCAGTATGTTGTACTAAATCACAAACACTTACTGAAAAACATTAGGTCAATTGGGCACTTTATAATCAGTCATAAATTATAAAAATATAAAAACATTCTATTTTTTACTAAAATTCTAATGACAGCTAGGTTGTTCAATTGAGAAAGGGATATATTTTGGCTTAAAAAGGATAGAAAAAAGGAATTTGGCTTGCTAAAAAAAAGTGTGACCTCTGGATTTAAAAGCCAAAAGTAAGAGTAAATTTATAAAAAGTCATGAATAAGAGTAAATTAGATCCATAAAAAATTTAAGAAACAAGGCCAGGGAGATTCTACAGCTGGCAGGGTACTTGCCTTGCATATAATCAACCTTGATTTAATTCCCTAAACCACATATGATCCACAGAAACCTCTCAGTGTGATCCCTAAGCACAGAACTAGAAGTAAGCTCTGAGTACAGCCATTTGTGACTCCAAAATTTAAAAAATGTAATAGTTAAAAATAAATTATAAAAGCCTAGATTGATCACAGAATTTGAGGAAAAGTCTAAGCATATCACTCTATAAAAAATGTATTAATTATGTGTAACTCCCTGGACAATTATTATTAGACTTCAGTGTCACTTCTCAAAGCAATTCTAATCCTTTTTGTTAACTTGTTTGTAATTACAAAACTATGCTGGGACTATAATCTAATGAGTTTCTCCAGGAATTATCCCTGAAGATAGTGCCACAAATAAAAATCCTAAACACTGCCAGATATATACTAAAATAAATTATTAAAAATTAAGAAAATAAAATTCAAGATTTTATGAATAAAAATGTTGCACATCAGTTAATATACATAAAATCTTTTCAGGAACAAAGTAAGCACCGATATATGTATATTTTCAATAATCACTATTATAAATATATTATATAAATTTTATAGCTTGATATACATTCCAATTTTATTATTCTAGATATTTTTTAGATTTAGAGAGTAATGCGAACTTTGGTTTATATGCTAATGTCCACTACTCTATCCTTAGTAAGCACTTTGTTTATATACTATTAACACACCATCATACTTGTTCTGACATCTTTCATGATATAGTCCTCAGCCTAATTCCAGGTGTTTGTATGTAATCAGCCTAATCAAGGATGTTATTCCAAGTCTTATCCATACTGCATCTATGGCATAGATTAAACACTGTATCTAATTGAGACTGACTAACAATAGCAGAATTACTTTAGATAACTTTTGGGGGAGGATTGGTCACACCCAGTAGTGCTCAAAGATTATTTCTGACTCTGATGTCAGAAATCACTTATGGCATGCTTGGAGAAACATGTGAGATCAAAGCCTGTTCAGCATTGTGCAAGGCAAATGTCCTGCCCACTGTGCTATTGCTCCAGCCCCCAATATAAAAAAAAATGGAAATTAGAACTGAGATGCAGAAAGATCTTTGAGAATGCCTCAGCACAGGATTTAGTGTCACACAGGACAGGACTTATCAGAAAAAATAGACTCATCTTTGAAAATCATTTTCTTATGGGCAGAGCAATAGTGCAGTAGGTAGGGCAATTGCCTTTTACAATACTGACCAGGTTTAATTCTTGGCATCCTGTATGGTCCCCTGAACCTGCCAGGAATGATTGTTAAGCACAGAGCAAGGAGAGTTAACTCCCGAGCAATATTGGATCTAGACCCACAAAATGACAAAAAAAATCATTTTCTTCTAAGAAAATAGATATTCATATAGACAGTCAAACCTTGTGACTCCGTTAACTTAGGCCACTGCAAGGGATTCTTGGTCTAGAAGTGAAAACCTCTCCACTTGTACATTCAGTTACCTGGTCATTAGGTCCTCTAAATGTTGCTACCTTGATAATCTTTCTGTGGAGATTATGATATGTCAAATATATCCCCAGCTTTTAAATTATACTTTGGGCTCCAATGTTTATGTATTTTACATCCTTGTGTAACTTACTATTCATTACTTTATGATAGATTCCTATATAAAAGAGAAATAGGGGAAATCTAGAGTAACTCTGGATTTTTGATATGAGCAAAGGAGGTAAACTGTAGTTATTAATCTTGAGATTTGTACAAAACTAAGAGTAAGTTTTCTATTGTTTGTAGGCTAATAATTCTGGTGTGATCTGTAGTCATTTAGTTCACCTTAGGAAAAAAAAGACTTTGAGATAGAGAAGAACAGAGGAAGTATAGTTTGAATTTGTTTTTAACTGGTCATCCAGGCTGACAGTTGGTCACTATTGACTGCTGTAATTGTCCCCCCTCTGATATATATTTAAAAGCTTGCTTATGTTTGGATCCTAGATTTTAAATAAGATAGTGTATTTTGTTTTTAGTATAATAGATGCTATAAAGCTCATGAGACAACAGAATGAGATATTAGGATAGACAAAAAATATCCTGAAGTTTTGGTCTGATGACCACATAGTTACTATAAACATGGGAAATGTGAAGCAGAACAGTGCCATTACACAATTTGGGTCTAAACCTAGGAAAACAAAATGGAGACTAGAACGCCCAATGTGTTTAAAAAAGTTCTCCAGGGTTTCTGGAGAAAGGGCCTGACCACAACCAGAAAACAGGGCTCAGAAACAAGGTGCACGGCAAAATTTAACTTCTGCTTTGGCTAGATAATGATTAGAAATGAAAATATGTACCTTGATCATGTAGGCTGAAAATAAAATGTGTCTATCCCATGCTTGGGGTCCAAGTCTTTCTGATTTGTGGGCCCTCAGCTCTGAGTCTTAATAAATCTATTTTTATACTTTCAAAACAAAAATAAAAAGCAGATTTGGTAAAAGTTGTGAGAGGTACAGAAAAATGCATGTTTTATTTTTAAGTATTTTTCTTTTACTAAGTTGGTGAAATAGCAAAAGTAGCAAGAACTGTCTGTTATTACACTGCCTATAACTTCAATAAGAGATCTAGGATCTTAATGAATTAGGAAATACAAGGAGAATAAAGGTTGTTCTGAATTGATGAACTTCTATTTTACTTTACAAGCATCAAATTAATCAGGCAAAGTTAGATAATGATAGAAACCTTGCTGGTTGACTTGACTCCTAGATTGCACAGCAAAAAAGTGTTCTATGAGAAGTGAAAGACAATAAAAGCAAAAATCATACAGCAATTTCTTTCCTGGGGGGTAGGGTGGCAGAGAGATTTAGGCCACACCCAGTGGTGTTCAGGGGTGATATTTCCTGGCTCTACACTCAGAAATTTCTCTTGCTAGTCTCTGGGGACAATATAGAATACTGGGGATCAAACCTTGGTCAGCTGTGTGCAGGGCAGTTTCCCTACTTGCAGTGCTATCCCTCCAGACCTATATGGAGCATTTTTAATAGCATCTTGTTTGACGTCAAAATAATTTGTGTTTAGACATGATACAATAGAATATATATTATTTTTATTTTGGGAAGGGGATTGAGGAGATGGTAATACTAGTATGAGTTGAGCTCTGGGCTTAATCCTAGCTCTGTGCTCAGGGATCACTTCCAATGGTGATTATGGGAGCAGATTTATTAGCAGGAAACAACTGAGGCTTGATCACAAGCAAGACCAGTGACTAAACCCCCAAACTATCTCTCCTACCCCCTATATTCAATAATTGATTCACAATCCTTGGCATGTATTCAAAGGGTACAATTCCCATTTTTAGTTGGTTGCTAAAATCGCCTTTTTAATTTTATGTTAGTTATTAGTGCGTGGGAGTACTGTCCAAGCAGATGGTTGTCAGTAAACTGATGACTACATTTATGGATTAGTGTCCAAATACAATACTTAAAACTTGGTACACTACATAGTTTCCTGAATGTGACTGCCAAAATAAATCTGGCCTGGAAAATAATTTTGAGGATTTTTCACTCTCACTTAAGTTGTCTTCAGGATTTTAAACTAAATAAGGATATTAAAAAAAGTAGAGGCTTCACACTCAGAGACAACATACAACATCTGCTTAATGAATTGATAATTTTTCTAAATTTTCTATATTTTAATGTTTTATTTCAGTCTCCCTAACTTAATATTTTGGGATTTTAAGATACAATGTTTCAAAGTCACTTCCTTCATCAGTGTCTACTTCCATTCACCATTGTCCCAGTGTCCCTCCTCCTCCAGACCCCACTCTCCACCACTGTCTGAGGGTCCTAACATGAAACTCTCTTCTCCTATCCTGTTCTGCTATATATTTTAGAGAAATTTTTCTAATCTTCATGTAAATGCTACCAGTTCCACCCAACATTTTTTATTTATTCAACAAAAAATAAAAAGCACATAATTTGATTTGAAGTATTATCACCATAACTGTTTGTTGTCCTAAATTCTCATTATTATTGTGATGACCTATTTGATATATTTTTGTCTCACTTTGTGAACAAAACATATTCTGCAATATTTTAAGACTGACTCCTCCTCCTAAACATAGCTTCCTTTTACTGGAACTTTTAGCACAAGGCAAATTATCTTTTATTCCAGAAGACCAGCACTAGATCTTCAGGTCCTATAAAGATCTACTTATTCCTTTCCCGACTGCCTGGAAAAACAAGTGGAATAACAATAAATTGGCTGTGTTCTTGAGTATTTTCGAGCAAGTATGCTTTCTAACGCACTGCTGTCTTAAATCTATCAAGTGCTTGTATTTATAAAGGCTTACCTGAAAGATAAGTTGTCCCTCTAAATCCTAAAAAATTTACTCAGGTACTCAAGATTAAGTTAAATCACTAGAGAATTATAACCTTAAGTAATAGCCCTCTACCCATGCTTTTAACGAGTGATGTTTCGTTTGCATGATGCCATTGGACAATATGGAGGGACACTATAGGACGGAATCTGATGAGTCTGAGGGCTGTGGGAGATAGAGGTGTCAGTGAGGATGATTTTCATGCCATTACACAGTGTTCTTTTTCTAAGGACTCTATGGAGGAATCTTTTTTCCTGACTAAAGTAATTCTCAAAAGCATTTGACTTGTTTTTATCTTACGGACCTTCCCATTTGGGCTTTAAGCAGATCTAATATGTTGTTTAAGATACCTGGCGGCAGAGAGGTCAGAAGGAGGTCAGGCTGTCTTCTCTGTAGTGAATTAGCCACATTCATTCATTATCTCCCAAGGCCTCATTAAAACAGCTTTAATGTGGTGACCATTTGATGGTAGACATTTGCTTTAATCTTGTGAATATCAAACCCACCTGGGTTACATTTCCTGTTATGGACAGTTAGCAGAAGCAGGTTAATGCAATATGTTAACTCCTTAATCTGCAGCACTTGTGTAGGAAGCAGGCTCACTAGTCACCTGGATTTGAGTTCACATGGTTTATATAGAGTCCCGATATACCAGGTTGTGTCTGCAAATTTCAGACTGCCTAAAAATCTTAATCATCTGTTTAATTTTGCGACTTATCTCTTTTTTTCTCTGATATATTATTTTTTCAGCTTGCTCTTTAGGCCTGGGTGTGCCCTATTTTTCATCTTCATCTGACCTAGATTCAAATTTATACACTGTGAAATAGCTAATAAATTCCCATTAGGTTGTAAAAGGTGAAGGTTCAGCCAGTGTATAAGTCATCAAATTCTCATGTAAAACTGAATGATCCTTACTATGAATAGTTTGGCAAAAGAACTTTACAGATTCTTAGAATTTTTATGGATAAAATACTTTAAGTTATGTGATTGCAGTACATCATAGAGCAACTTGAGAATTTCTATCATTTCCATAGAACCCAAGCCAATTTCCCACCTCCAAATGAATTTTAACATATAAAAGAGTCTCTGGAAGCCTACTCATAAATTTACCTGTATATTGATTTGTGTGATACTTTATGTATTTAACATGTATTTGTTTTTGTGACAGGATTTAAAAAAAAAGGAAAGTTTCTCAGCTTATTTGGACTGAAGGGGTCTAGGGAAATGGACAAAAAGCCCCATTGGGTGGTGTGTTTTTTTTTCCTCTCCACAAGAAATAGAGAGTATTATGATGATTTACAGAGACACGTTGAAAGTAAATTATGTTGTAAATGCTTGTCCCTTGGGCCAGCTAAGAATCACAAGAAAAAAATGCAAAAGGCTTGAAATTCCCAACAGCAAAGGTTGACAGGAAAATATGGTTTTGTTTTTCTATGAGTAAAAGTAACTTTTATGTTGTGTTTTCCCATGAGAAATTATAAACTTTCAAAAGAATTTTAGTCTTTTGCATGCACATATAAGAGTAATTTATCTGGTACAGCCCCAGTAAAAACACTCTTAAGACTTTAAAGCTATTGGAACTGGGGCTGAATTTCTTCAAGAACGCTACTTCTTATTTGTCCATGCTGTCTACTCTTGTCAAAACATTTATTCAGGCATTAGAGTGTTGCAAGTTGGCAACATGTTAATAATATGAAAATGCATTTGTGCAACCCATGTGCCTGCAATTTTTTTAAATATTCATCCCTTATTTAATGAATAATGAATGATTTATAGTAGCTATGGAGACACAAAAAGCTATGTAGCAAATTTAACAAGAACTTGTCCGTGTTAGAGATTAAAACTGTTGCTAGGGAGCTTTGCTTCTTTTCTAACCACCTTTAGACTTAAGCAGGAACTTCAGGCTGGCCTTCTCTACCTTCTTCCTTCCATATCTAATAAGAACCACATAGACTTTGAACAGCTAGGTGGGAAGTTGAAATCAGTCAAATCTATTCTCTGGGTGTGGATTTTTTTTTAATTCTGAGTTATAAATATCTATATTTAAGCCTCGTTTTCCTTCTCTGTTTCAGGAAGTCATTATTCATATTTTAATTAGAAATAATCTTATTAAAGGAGAGATAAGGAAAATAAATCAAAGTTAACAAACTGCTACTCAATCTTTTTTATAACCAAGTTATTCAACAATATTCTTTAGCATTGACTTCTGTTCATCCACACATTCTTGGAATGACATTGTCTTTGATTCCCTCTCATATACTCTCCAATGCCAAAAGTCCAGGTTTTCTCAAATGTTTATAAACTTCTTTTTCAAAGTATCAGACACCTTGTTTCTCCTATGGCTGGAAGACTTATCTAAAACATGTCATTTCAGGCGCTATGAGAGAAGGTATCTCAGCTCTCTTTAACAGTCATTTCAGCATTTACATTAAAACTCCAGTATTCAAAGTGAATGTATACTTCTATGTAAACACCTGTATTTGTTTATTAGATCACTCCTTGCTTTTCTTTTTCTCCTCAATCTCTTTTTAAATTTTAAAACCCACCCAGGACCCATATAGGTTAACTAACATAAAATACCCTTAACTACATTAACTCTGTCACTCAGTTGAATTTCCTTTTTTTTTATTTTATTAATCCTGTCTAACAAAAGAAGGTAGTGAAAACAACTCAGTAAAACTAGATCACTTCCTAGCTGGTTCAGAAATATCCAAGAGGCTGCTCAACCCCCCTGACTTTATGTATCTTCTCCTTTATCTTTTTAAATAATTTTTATTGTAATCAATGTGAATTACAAATATTTCACAGTAATATTTGCGGTACATAGTGGCATTGAATTGGGGGCATTCAATCACCAGTGTTGTCCTCTCTCCACCCCAGTTCCCAGCATCCCCTTCTTGTCCCCCCCCCGACCCCCGCACTCTGCTAGGGTGACTGGTCCCCTCTGTGTATAGCTTGTTGAAGATTGGCTATTGATTCTGACTTTGGGTTTGGATTTTAAGTCTGATCCTTTTATATTTCTACATGAGTAGAACTGTTTGGTTCTGCTACCATCCATTTTCCTTTCCCCTCAATTTATGAGGCAGAACAAGATGATTCAAGTTATGTGGTTCTATTTGAAAAGAAAAGAAAAGAAAAGAAGAAAGCAACAAAAACAACAAAGAAATTGGGGGGAGTCTGTCTAGAGGTTATAAATATCAATTTAAAAAGAAGAAATGGAAAAAACTTTGACTCTAATAGTTTTTATGTGAAGTGCCTGTTGCCAACTGACTGATCTCAGTTATACTGAGACAGCAATACTGTACACAGCAGGCTATAGGCAGCATCTGAGAAAAGAGTTCCTTCACTTTTAATATTCCATATATATATATATATATATATATATATACATATATATATAGCAAAGTAGTTCAGTTTTCAAAGTTCATGTACCCTTAAATTTAAGAATGTTGCAAAATTTCAATAAGTGTTACCTCAAATCTTAAAAAATAACAAAAATTCTATGATATAAAGTATCTACAAATTATATAAACCAAAATAAACTATTATTTACAGAAGTTCAATCATGGATAGAATGAAAGTTAAGTTAGCATTTCTGGTGGCACTCAGGGGTTACTTCTGACTATGAGCTCAAAAATTGCTCCTGGCTTGGGGGATTATATGGGATCCCAGGGCATCAAACCATGGTCCTTCCTAGGCTAGTCCCTGCAAGGCAGAAGCCTTACTGTTCCACATCACCACTTCAGCCCCCGCATTGTTTCTTTTCCACCCCTTCCTTTTCTTTTCCTGTGATAAACATATCTGAATTTATGGATTAGCAAGTATGAAGATCATGTCATTTTTCTGACATAAGCTATACTTTTGGTCATACAGGTTATTTGGATCAAATAAAAGCTCTCTTGAAAATCATCAGGTTGAGATGCTGGTTAAATATTTACTTAATGAAAATATCACAGTAAAATGCTTATTTGTAAAGAGAAAGCTGTGCTCCATTTACAGAGGAATAGTATTATAAC
>PVKC010012847.1:0-13799 GCA_004027635.1 Crocidura indochinensis
AAAAAAAAAAACAAAAAAAAAGGAAAAAAAAGAACAAGAAAAATAAGTTAGGGTACAGAAACAAAAATCATGTTCAGGGGTAATTGAAGAAATAATAATTCATAAACTTGGTTAGTGCAAAGGTGTAGTCATTAGAACTCTATTGAAAAACACTTCTGAAATATCAGAGTTCCTACTTATTTGGGTTCTTTTAATATAACACTGATAATCTCTTCTCAACCTGATTAAGGTTTCAGTTCAACTAATTATGGAGTTCTCAGTCTGTTCATTTTAATTGAGGTAGTTCTGCTCTAAACAGCATAATTTGATTAGTTGAGTTGTGACAAAATTGGTTCTAGCAGGAAGAATTGGATGTATGTTGAAATTCTGCCAAATTTTGGAAGGAAAATGTTCTTTTAAGCATTCTGGTCATTTTTGGTAGAGTGGAAATCTTGCCTTGAAGTTGTCATTGGCAGGTTAACAGAGCACTGTATGTGGTTTTGTAAGAAAACCACACCTCCCTCCCACACACGAAAAGAAGCCCTAGAAATATGTGAAAACATGTAACTTTGTCAAGGAAATGTCTTGCTTATGTAGAATAGTAAAAACAAGAATATAAGTTGAGACAGGAAATGGATTTTCCTCTAAAATTTACTGCTAAAGGAAAGGATTTTTCTAACAAGCTTGAAATGTACATTAAGTAATCACCCACTGGCACATATTGATTTATTTTTCATAAATGCACAAATTAGAAAAGGCATCAAAAACAGCAGTTAGGTCAACTGATACCATAGGCTAGGAACTCCAGAAGTATGGAAAATAGAGATGTCCAAGAAAGAATTTCTTTGTGGAATTCTATTTTCGACTTATGTCAATTAGTTGCCTTTAATAACTGAAAAATTTGAAGATTATTTTGGAGTGAAGCTATTTCCCCCCTCTCCAAATGTACAAATTTAAATGTTTTCCAGAGTAGACTTTTATGGCATGGTTTGTGCATGCTTACACAATCTTATGTTGATATCAAACTAAGTTGAAAATATATTCTTCTTAACAAAAGGAGATAGCAAGAAAGCAAGTCCCACCTGATCTTGAAATGTATCTTCCTTAAATGACTAAAGCTAAGTTCTTCTAAATATTTTCCAAAGAACTTTAAAACAGAAAATGTACAATTCTTAGTATTTTAAAGTTTAATTTGGATGGAGATGAAAATTGTGATTGCTCTTAGCTTATACATCAGGATTAACTTGAAAACATTCTCATTTTGATTTGTTATTTACTATTTCCTCATCTTAAATTTTCAATGATGTCTTCATTAATTCCTGGACAATATAAACTAGCTTATGAATATAGTTATTACACAATCTTTTTAAAATTAAAATCGAATCACGGGGGCCAAAGAGATAGCATGGAGGTAGGGTGTTTGCCTTGCATGCAGAAGGACGGTGGTTCAAATCCCGTCATCCCATATGGTCCCCTGAGCCTGCCAGGAGCGACTTCTGAGTGTAGAGCCAGGAGTAACTGAGCGCTGCAGGGTATGACCCCCCAAAACAAAAAAAAAAAAAACACAATTGAATCACTATGAATTACAAAGTTACACTATATTTAAGATTGAGTTTCAAGCGTACGTTGTTTCAACGCCCATCCCTTTACCAGTATTCTCTATCCTCCACCATTGTTCCAGTTTCCCTTCAACCCCAGTCTACCTCTATGATGGGTAGTTTTCCCCTCTCCCTTTGTTTTAGTGCTCCCTTCCCTAATTTATCTCCCCACCCTACCCCAGTGGCAAGCTTTCTTCTGAAGACCAGTTCTGCTCTGTTTCCTCTGCCACTAGGCATTTGATATTGCCCTATAAAGCTTCATTATATTTCACACATGAGAGAGATCTGTTTTGAATCTGTTCTTCCTCTGATTGACTTCACTCAACATGATACTCTCCAGATCCACCCATATTACATCAAATTGCATTACTGTTTTTTCTTATGGCCCGGCAGTATTCCATTGTATATTTGTACCATAGTTTCTTTATCCAGTCATCTGCTCATGGGCATTTTGGGTTGTTTCCTTATTTTAGCTAGTATATATAAGCAGCAATGAACATAGGAGTGCAGATGTCTTTTCTGTACTGTGTCTTTGGGCCCTTCGAGTATATTCCTAGAAGTGGAATTGCTGTGTCATAGGGAAGCTTCATTTCTAGTTTTTTGAAGAATGCCCATATTATCTTTTAAAAAGGCTAGACATTCCCACCAATTATGACTGAACATCTATTTTTCCCTCACATCCTCACGAACACTGGTTATTGTTCTTCTTCTTTATTTTTGCTTTTACTTGTTTGATTAGTATTTCACCTTTTTTTTAATTATATCTTTTTTAGGTATTTTTTGTATTACATTTTTCTGTTTTACAAATCCAAGTGTATTTGTAAGCATTTTTATGAGATATCATAATTTGCAAAGTTATTACTAATAGAGTTGTTTGAGGCATGCAATGTTCCAACATTAGTCCTGTCACCAATGTCCCCTTCCTTCCACTCCCACTCAACAGCCTGTCCCATTGGCAGGCACATAACAACTTTATTTCATATTATTTGTCCAGGAAAGCTTAAATATAGAGCAAACAGAATGATCAGAAATAAACCAATAAATTTGTAATGATTCATTGCTATATGTTTTTGACTAGCTATATGCACTATTAAAGAGTGTCATACTCAGTGAGTGGTGTTTCATCCTTAAAGATGCTGCTAGCTTCAATGTCGATCTATATTTTCCTCTATGTAATTTATGAATGAATTCACTTCTAATATATATGTCTTTAATCCATTTTGATTTGACTTTTGTACAATGCATTAGAAAGAGAACTGCGTATTTTTTTTTATTTTGTCTGTGCCTGACCAGTTTTTCCAACACCACTTGATTCAGAGGCTTCCCCTGCTCTATTTTTAGATGTTTTGCTCCTTTGTTGAAGGACAATAAATATGAGGGTCTGTCTCAGTTTTCTATTCTTTTTTATTTGTTTGTTTTATTTTTGGTTCACACCTGGCAGCGCTCGGGGGTTACTCCTAGCTCTACGCTCAGAAATTGCTCCTCGCAGGCTCAGGGGACCATATGGGATGCCAGGATTTGGGCCATCGTCCTTCTGCATGTGAGGCAAACGCCCCACCTCCATGTTATCTTTCCGGCCCCTTGGTTTTCTATTCTATTTCAGTGATTTGAGGGTCTGTCCTTAATGCAATTCCATGTTGTTTTATTTATTATTAATGCTATTATTTTGGCTACAGTTGGCAATACTCAAGGATTACTCCTGGCTCTGCATTTAGAAATTAGTTCTGGTAGGCTCAGGAAACTATGTAGGATTCTGGGAGTCAAACCCTAGTTGACATCATCCAAATAGAATACATACCTACTGTCCTGTTGCTTTTACCCCAGTATCACACTGTTTTAATAACTTCCTGTTTATAGTACAATTTGAAGTTGAAAAGTGATACCACCCATATTCTTTTTTTCCCAAATATCCCTTTAGCTATTTGGGGAGAGTATTGTTGTTCTATATAAATTTAATGAGTATTTGATCTGTTTCTTTGAAAAAATTCTAGGAGTATTCTTATAGGGACTTCATTGAATCTATATAATGTTTTGGGGGACAATATTGCCATTTTGACATTGTTACTCTTCCTAATCCATGAGTAGAGGATTCATTTTAATTTCCTAGGATCCTCCTTTATTTCTTTAAGTAGTGTTATTGTTGTTTACTTTGTTTAGATACTTCATCTGTAGTTAGACTGATTCTGAAGTATTTGATTTTCAGAGGCATAATTGTGAATATAAATAAAATTTATTACCTGTATATGGTACAGTAGTGCCGTGGTTGTTAACAGAAACCAGACAAACTGTGAATCCTGCAGGAGCCAGTTGGGGCAGCCTAGCAACCAGTTTATTGTAAATTAATTTTCATTCTGAGACAGAGCCTGGGGGGCCTTATTGTCAGGGGATGCCTTATATTTCACCCAGAAGGAAACCTGTAAATAGGTCTTATTTTCAGAGGATGTCGTATTTTCAGGGACACATGGTATTATTTCTGAGCCCATCAAGTCTCCGTTGAATCTTATCAACTGCAGTGAGTCTTAACTCTCTTTTGTGTGCAATGTCTTTCTTTGATCTTGCTGCTTTCATTACTCTGATTAGGATATGTCTTGGAGTATTTTTATTAGGATCATTTTTGCTCTGTACTCTTTGGGCCACTTGGATTTGGATGTCTGTGTTCTCTAACTCTGGAAACTTCTCCATGATGTCTTTATCTGTTACTTCTTCATTAAGATTGCCTTCTTGTCTCAGATTCTTATATGTTGTTCTCTTGAATTCATCCCAGAGTTCTCTTGTCTGTTTTTCACTTACTTTTAGTCTTTTTTTCCATCTTCTGCTGTTGTCTGGAGGTTTTCTGTATATCAGTCCTGTAGCTCACTCATTTTGTTCTTAGCTACTGTTACTGCTTAAGGTCTTCCAGTGAGTTTTCCATTTCACCTGCCAAACTCTTTAGTTCCATCATTAATGTTTGTAGTTACATCATTTCTACTCTCATATTCTCTTATGTTTTATTGGCTGTATGTCCATCATTTCTTTGAGCTCCTTGAACATCCTTAACATTTCCTCTCTAACATCCTTATCAGATAGGTCACATCACTGATGATTACTAATTGAGTCTTCAGGGCTCAATCATTGTTCATTAAAAGTGGTGCGGTTCTGTGTTGCTTTTCTATTGTGACTTTTACACCCTAGAGATATCTTTGTGTGTTATTGTGTGGGTAGGTGACTAGAAGTAGAGTGTCAGTGTCTTTTCAGTGAAGAAATGCATGGCTGCATTAGTGGCTGTGTGCTTCAGGGACCTGGGATTTGTGTATCTTGACCTGCTGTGAAATGGCTCGTATCTGAGTGAAGCTTCCTAGCTTTAATTAAGTCCTCAGGACTGGGGACAGGGCCTTCTAGGACCTACTTGAGAACTTTGGAAGCCTAGCCAGTCTGGCTGAACACTGGAGGCAGTGTGAAGGTCTTGACCTGAGGACTAAATCAAACAATCTTGTGTGACCTGTATATTTACTGTAGTTAACCATCTGAGACTTGTGTTTTTGTAGCACTACAAGGAGGTCATTTATTATTTAGCATGTTGTTTCTAGCACGAACTCAGTACCATGTAGAAAAGGATACACCTGCCTTTGGAGGTTTCTAATTCAGAAAAACTACTAAAATACAAATTCATACACATGGGAATATAGAGTAAGAGACCTAAAAGGACAATAGAAAAGAAGTTGACAGTGAGCTTTATAATTTTGAACAATAGTTTTCTCAACTCAAATTAATAGAAAGCTATTTGAACTAGAACTTTATTAAGGCACACAAAAATGGGTAAGTATGAGTATTTATTAATGAAAAATGTTAATTTTATTAAAATTTTATTAAGCAAGCATTAAATCTTTGTTAACAATGTCTTTATCTTTTTCTCTTTCTTTCTCCCTTTTTCTCTTTCTTCCTTTCTTCCCTCCCTCCCTCCCTCCCTCCTTCCTTCCTTCCTTCCTTCCTTCCTTCCTTCCTTCCTTCCTTCCTTCCTTCCTTCCTTCCTTCCTTCCTTCCTTCCTTCCTTCCTTCCTTCCTTCCTTTTTTATTCTTTTAACAGAATACAAATGTAATTGCTCTGTGGTTGGAAGCTTGGATGTGAATCGCTGCAACAAGACCACGGGGCAATGTGAATGTCAGTCAGGTTATGAGGGACTTCACTGTGAAACCTGCACAAAAGGCTTTTACTGGAATCACACTTCTGGGCTTTGTCTACCCTGTCACTGTAGTCCACATGGTGCCCTCAGCATACTCTGCAACAGGTAAGCCACCAAAGCTGGAAGTGCAGTTAATCTTAGCTTATTAGTTATTTCTCTCAAAGACCAGACTGGTTTAAATAAAAGAGGTTGGGGATAGAGTCCAGAGATTTACCAAATAATGTATATACTTTTATTCTCTCATTTTGTATATTTGATGTCAAGATTTAAAAGCTTCTAATTTACTTAGTTCTTCAAAAACACCATGAAAATGAAGTTACCATTTTTCATGGTGATTGTTTTCTGAATGGAAAAAGTATTAAGAAAGCAATATTATGTTCTATAAATGATTACTTTCAGACATGTTCAGGGACAATTTTTTTTTGTTTATTAATACATTATTGAAACTTAGTCTTCAGACATTGGTGGTGGGAAATGTGCACTGGCAAAAGGTGGTACACATTCTATGACTGAAACTCAACCATGAATAATGTTGTAACCACAGTGCTTAAAATCATTATATACATATGAAGAAACATATTCTTCATATTCCTTTTTTTATGTCAAATTTTGCAGCTATTTCTTTGCATGTTTAAAGCTTAAACTTGGAAATCGTGTCACTTTTTTAACTAGCTGAAGGAAGACTAATTTTACTCTGTGTCCTAGAGCCATAACTATTTTTTATTATCTTTATTAAAGCATCATGTTCACAAAAATGTTTGTAGTTGATTTCAGTTATAAAAAAAGAATACCTTCCTTCACCAGTGCAACCTTCTACCACCAATGCCCCCCATCTTCCTCCTCCCCCATCCCCTGCCTGTATTTGAGACAGGCAATCTATTTCTTTCACTTACTACCATTGCCATGCTAGTTGTTAGTATAATTATATTGAATAGGAGTTTTCTGGAATTGATCTTTAAAATAGTATGCTATTTGGATTTGACTCAATCTAGTATACTGAGTCTAGAATATCTGAGGAATTTCCTTCAGTACACTGAAAGTATTTATTCTTTGACCTTAGATGAAGCATTTAGCTTTTAGTAGACCTCCATGTTAAAAAAAAAACAGAAAGAGTATTATTTGTTTAAATGAGAGTTTAGAGAGAGGATATGAAGAATTGAATCCAGAATCTCACACATGTCAAGCATTTGCATTACCACTGAGCCAGATCCCAACCCTAGAAATTCACTGAGGATCGGAAAGTAACATGCTGGACAGTGCTCAGGGAGCTATTTCTGGTTCTGTACTCAGGAATGGTCCCTGACAGTGCTTTGGGATCTGTGTGGTACCATAAAATTTCCCCAGAGGTTGGCCTCATGCAAGACAAGCACCTTAGTTCCTAAATGACTCTCTTTGGTGCCCTAGAAAAACACTGAACTATTTTAGAAGACTCTGAGCTCAGTTGCAGAGAAAGTTCTTTATACTTAGCAGTAGGTATTTAGTTGAATAAAATTATGTTATTGTATAATATTTTATCTTTTTGGTAGATTAAATTATACTATAGTAATGTATCTTATTTGCTCTTTAGGGAAGAATAATAGAACTAAAATTGAAAGGTTTATTACTTTAAATGGAGTTATGTTCTGTTTATTTTGAATATTTAAAAATATTTGTTTAAATCTTCAAAACAACTTCTTTTATATTGTCTTTCTTATTATATTGTAAACATAGCAACAGAGAAAAACTTTTAAATAAGGTTTCCACTTCCAAATCTAGCATCCTTAACACAATGTCTTATGTCTTCTATGTTGAGCAAACTAAGGGTAAGAATATAATAATTATTTGCAATTGCCTCCTTTTCCTTTCTATAAACATACCCATGAATATTATATTAGAGATCATATTTCTCATCACTTTAATAGATGAGATTTGTACATAATAATGAACCAACCAAATACCATCTAAAGTTGAGTATACACTTTTCTAGTGCACACAGAACATTCTCTAAGATAAACCATATATGAAGTGATGAAACACATAACTATAAAATCAAGAAAATAGAAATTATATCAACTATCCTTTCAGACCATGATGTTTTTAAAATGCAAATTAATCACAGAAGTGGGTTACAAAGCTCAAAGACTTTAAATTAAATAATATAAAATAAAGAATTTCTGACAAAACCAAACCAAACCAAACCTTCAACTAAAACAGACTTCTTAGGAATGATTCTATGTTAACAAAAAAAAAAAAAAAAAAAGAAAGAAAAGAAAAAAATTTGTAATCAGTCACTTTAGCCTGTCAGTAAGACTCTGGAAACCTGAGTTTTATTCAACATTGTGCCTGTCTTACCAACAATAGATGCTAATATTTTTATAAGATTGGGGAAAAAAAAAGATAAAAAATAAGATTTGGGATCAGGGAGATAGCAAAAGTGGCTTAGCATGCTTAAGGCCCTAGATTCTCTTCATGGTACTGGGTGCCCCTCTACCTTAGTGCCCTTGGATATTAATTATTTCTGATTAATATTTTCCCCTGAAAGATAGTACTATCAAATGGCATAGACTAAAACATATTCCAGTGCTGTATATGCATAAATTAAATCCATCCCAATCTGCCCCACTACATGTTTTTACAAATCTTTGAAAAACAGGTGGACTGATCTGTTTACTTTGTGTGTGTGTGTGTGTGTGTGTGTAGTTTTTGGGTCACACCCGGCAGTGCTCAGGAGTTATTCCTGGCTCCATGCTCAGAAATTGCTCCTGGCAGGCACGGGGGACCATATGGGGCACCGGGATTTGAACCAATGACCTTTTGCATGAAAGACAAACGCCTTACCTCCATGCTATCTCCCGGGCCCCATGTTTACATATTTTATCTGTGTTGTGTCATAAGGCAGAGCTCGCTAATTTTAAGAGTCAATTTTGTTTTGTTTTGTTTTTTTTTTTGGTTTTTGGGCCACACCCAGTGACACTCGGGGGGTTACTCCTGGCTATGCGCTCAGAAGTCGCCCCTGGCTGGCCTGGGGGACCATATGGGGCATGGGGGATCGAACCGCGGTCGGTCCAAGGCTAGCGTGGTAAGGCAGGCACCTTACCTTCAGCGCCACCGCCCGGCCCCTTGTTTTTTTTTTTTTTTTTTTTTTTTTGGAAGAGTCAATTTTGGCCTACAATCCTAAAACATTATTTTGTTATTTTAAGGAAAAAATTGCAAGCCACTGAGTTTGAGGTTGCAATTATGGTGAATTGTATACAGTAACCATATAGCCCTGGACAAGTCACTTAATAGCTGTAGTTATTTATTCTTTGGATCAGGGGTCACACCTGGCAATGTTAATGAGTTATTCCTGACTCTGCAATCAGAAATTACTTCTGGCAGTGCTCAGGAGATCATATAGGATGCTTGGGTTCATTCAAGGCAAAAGCCCTAACCTCTATGATATCTCTCCAGCACCAAAGAGTCGCTTCCTTTATTTTAAGCATTTGCTAATTAGTTAATGAATTGGAGATAATTCCAATGGTATCTCTCTGGTATAGAATTATTTTGTCCTAAAAGTTAAGGAGATAAGCTTATGTACTTTTTTGTTTGTTTTGTTTTGTTTTTTTGGTTTTTGGGTCACATCCGGCAGTGCTCAGGAGCTACTCCTGGCTCTACACTCAGAAATTGCTCCTGGCAGGCTCAGGGGACCATATGGGATGCTGGGATTCCAACCACCATCCCTCTGTATGCAAGGCAAATGCCCTACCTCCGTGCTATCTCTCCAGCGCTTATGTAAATTTTTATAATCTGCGTTTGCTAGACATGATACTACTACTAGTGCTTATGATTATATATAATTATTATATGTGTTATATAATTATTATATAATACAACTAGTGATTATTATTATACTACTGAGCATGTACTATATGCTACAGTGTGCTATACTGTTTGCTTTATGTGTGTTATCTTATTCAATATTCGTAAAACTTTGAGGAGAGCTGTGTTATTTTCCTACTTAGATTATGAGAATTTTTGTTTTGTTTTTGCCTTTTTTGGGCAACAGTGAGTGATGTTTGGGGCTTAAACCAGGCTCTGCACTCAGAATTCACTCTTGGAAGGATCAAGGGACCATGCATGGTGTAGAGATTAGAATCCAGGTTGGCCTCCTTGCTCACTATACTATTTTTCAGGTCTCCCATGACTATGAGAATTTTGATATTTATAGGATATACTTAACTTTCTTAAGTTTTCAGACTATAGGAGTCATTTGAACAAATGTAATAAGCAAATGCTCATTCTGTGAAGCAGAATAGATTTTCTGGTAGAAGATCTCTTGATATTTAATACCCCAGTGTTCCATTAGTTATCTCTCAATTCAGTGTGCTTTGGCTAATGGTTTTATAAGAGCACATTGTTTTTATATTCCAGATACCCTGTAATGTAATGTATATTATACACAAAATAATATGGCAAATCTGACATTAAATTCCAAATATAATTAGTAGAATGTCAGAATTATATATAGACAGTTTATAAAGCTCACCACATGTCAATAAAAAGGATGTGCAATATGTCACTGTATGTGAAGTAATTGTTGATAGTTATGGAAATACAATTATATATATTTTAAATCTGAAAGTGTTGTTTTAAGCATCTTTCTAGTATTGGCATTTGCTACTCTTATAGAGGCTTTACTCTATTTTAATTACATTTTAGGAAGTTTGTGGTTTGAGGTTGAAATAGAAGCAGACGATAGAAGATGCATTATTATTTATTATTATTAATTATGATCATTATTATTATCAGGTACTCAGGGGACACTTTTTATGTATAGTTGATTGGTTCTATTATCTTTAGTAGGACAGAAGAATACATGGAGCCTGGGGATATATCACACGTGGTAGACAACTTGACTAGCACTTTCCCTGTCAACAAGATGTTATCTCCCCATCCCTCAGCCCTGCTATGAGTGACTCCTAAAAATAGAAGTTAATGTCCAATTTTATACTCTCTGCTTTATGCCAAGAACTGATTTCTCCTTAAACATTGTCTTCTCGCTGTGGGACATATACACAATGGAATATTATGCAACCATCAGGAGAGATGAAGTCATGAAATTTTCCTATACATGGATGTACACGAATCTATTATGTTGAGTGAAATTAGTCAGAGGGACAGAGAGAGACACAGAATAGTCTCACTCATCTATGGGTTTTAGCAAAAATTAAAGACATTGACCTAATTCCCAGAGTTGAGGGCCGGAAGGACCTGCTCAAGATATTAAGCTCATCACAAAGAGTGGTGAGTGCAGTTAGAGAAATAACTATGCTGAGAACTATCATACCAATGTCAGTGAGTGAGAGATGTAGAAAACGTGTCTTGAATATAGGGGAAGGAAGAAATGGGGCATTGGTGATGGGAAGGTTGCACAGGTGAAGGGGGGTATTCGTGTTATGACTAAAACCCAACTACAATTATGTTTGTAATCACGGTGTTTAAATAAATCATTTAATAAAAAACAACACATTGTACTCTCATTGAGTGAGTTCTAGCAGAATCTTGCCTTCACTGCCACTATCCCAAGTAATGTTTATTTTGATTCTCATTCCACTTACGTTTGGATCTACAGTCAGGATAGGCACTTGAAAATTGAAAATTTTTCTTTGAAAATGGGCATTTCTGGCTCCTTGGTACTACTCTGAAGCTCATGCCTGTAATATCTTATATCTTACTTATGGTCCCATATCTACAGATGATGATTCTAACAATAATTTGACCTTGCAATTTTTTTCTTTCCTTTTTATTTTGGTTTTTGGGTCATACCCGGTGACACTCAGAGATTACTCCTGTCTATATTCTCAGAAATCGCTCCTGATTTGGGAGACCATATGGGACACCGGGGATCGATTTGTGGTTCATTGTAGGTTAGCGCATACGAGGCAGACGCCCTACCACATTTGCAATTTCTTTCTTTCTTTTTTTTTTTTTTTTTTTTTTTTTTTTTTTTTTTTTTTTTTTTTTTTTTTTTTTTTTTTTTTTTTTTTTTTTTTTTGTGATTTTTGGGTCACACCCGGCAGCGCTCAGGGGTTACTCCTGGCTCCATGCTCAGAAATTGCTCCTGGCAGGCACGGGGGACCATATGGGGCACCGGGATTCAAACCAATGACCTTTTGCGTGAAAGGCAAACGCCTTACCTCCATGCTATCTCCCAGGCCCCCGCATTTGCAATTTCTTTACCTCTCTTCTCATAAGCTTTTTTCCCCCATCCACTTATTCATGCTCATTATCTTTATTTATTTTACCTACCCTATTACTTGATTGTCTTTGACTCTTAGCTTAGGAACATTACATATACAGAGAAATAAATTTGTGATTTTTTTCTATGAGTTCTTACACAGTAAAATGCAATTTAAAAATATTAAATAACGTTACTTCAGAATGTCAGGCAATTTGTCAGAACAAGCAGCACACCACAAAAGTCATCTGAAAGTCTTTATTTAAAGGAAGTCATTAAGAGGAAGGCCTGGGAACTTGAATCCAGTTATAAGAACCTCATTTCTTTCACCCAAAAGGAAGTGAAATTTACAGGAGACTAGAAGAATAGAAATAGAAAGTCTCAGGACTGTGTCTTTTGGCAAGAGTTTATGGGTGGAGCAGAAGGGAAAACTTCTAATGTTCTGCTATGCTATAAATTATATGGACAAATTAAGGGGAAAAGGAAATTGAAGGCAAAGTAGCATCATGTGTAGTGGAAAAGACCAAAAGTCAACTTTGGTTCCATTTTGTATCTATCTACATATTATCTGCAGTCCAGACTAATATATTTTATATCTATGGGCCTCATTGGTTTCATCTGACAAAAAGTTTAAGTATGAATTTTTTTCTGTGAAAATTGTATATATCTATACACAGTTATCTTGTAACTAGCACATAGAATGGGCTCTCAAGGAGTTAAGTTTGTATTTTAAAAGGACAATATAGTATTAGTGACTCACAAGTAGGAGTAAAAGCAATTTTGCTTTTGGGCTTGATGGGTGTCTCAAGTGGTAGAACAAATGACTTGTCTGTATGAGGCCCTGAGTTTAATCCTTGTTACCACATGGCCCCAGACCCAAAACACCTCCAGGACTGTCTCCACAAATGAAAATAATAAATATTAAAGTGACGCTTGTGTTCTTGTCAAGAAGCTTATAATTTAAGCAAGGATAAAAAGATATAAAACTTATAGAAATCAATATAAAACAGTATATAAATATATGTTAAATTTTTGAGTGGAATATGTTTTAGTGGAAAAGAATGGGAATAAACTGAGTAAAGAAAAATTGTTCAAAAGACTTTTGGGCTGAGATACATACCTTAGGCTTATGATTTGGGAAGATACAAAGACAAAAATCAACTACATATGAATATAAATAAATAAGCTATATGTGGGGTGGACCAAGAACAGTGACTCTGAAAAAAAGGGCCAGAGAAATAAGCTATATGTGAGTATAAGTGAGTTTCATAAGAAATATACAATAAGATCAGAAATCTGGTCTCCTAACACTAACTCAAATTCTCCTCTGCTTTGACCTCTATGTTCTATTTAAAAACAAATAAAAGAAGGAAAGTGAACTTTATTCTGTCCTGGTCCTCTCCTACATCTAATGCTCATGGAATGAACATCTGGCTTTTAAAAAATTAACTTCCCTGTTCTTTATGCTCATATATTTCAGTGGGTGTTGTCCCAGTGAGGGTAGATTTTTGGCTGTACATAGTCAGAAGTGGGTTGAACAACGTCTTTGTATGCAAACACCAGTCCTTTATGTATGACAGATGGCCGCCTGTTACATTGGCCCTTGGTGTTCTGCTTGCTTAATTGGGAACACTACTCAATATCTTAACTTTTCATTTGAAATGCTCTAAGGTGTTTTACCACTTCACTTTGGACCTGCTTAATAAATGTATAAAATTGTATTTATTTTTTTCGTAATGTGCCCAATGAGAACCTGCCTTTCTTAATCCAGCCCTTTACAAAGATTATCATGCCTGATTTTATCCATTAATTATTATACTGACTGTTATACTCTGTATTCTCAAATGTTTACTACTTTACCTTTAT
>PVKC010012848.1:0-23432 GCA_004027635.1 Crocidura indochinensis
AAGAAAGAAAGAAAGAAAGAAAGAAAGAAAGAAAGAAAGAAAGAAAGAAAGAAAGAAAGAAAGAAAGAAAGGAAGGAAGGAAGGAAGGAAGGAAGGAAGGAAGAAAGAAAGAAAGAAAGAAAGAAAGAAAGAAAGAAAGAAAGAAAGAAAGAAAGAAAGAAAGAAAGAAAGAAAGAAAGAAAGAAAGGTAAATCGTTCTACAATTATTGGCTAACTGGACCAGTGGTGCTGCTCAGGCTCTGCTTTGCTGATGATTACCCCACCTCAATAGTTCATGAGGCCCAAAAGAGATGTTGTGATGTTTCCTGACCACTTGGAGCCAGGGAAGGAAAAAGAGTCAAAGACATAAGGGGCCGGATAGATAGCATGGAGGTAGTGCGTTTGCCTTGCATGCAGAAGGACAGTGGTTCGAATCCCGACATCCCATATGGTCTCCCGTGCCTGACAGGGGCCATTTCTGAGCGCAGAGCCAGGAGTAACCTCTGAGCGCTGCTGGGTGTGACAACCCCCCCCCCCAAATAAAAGACATTAAGACACTGAGCTTAACCCCTGCACTATCTCTTCGACTTCCAAAAGTGTGTATCTAGAGGAAATTTTCACCAAGGAATAGATTTCTTGAAGGCCTCATCTCAGTTCCATGTCTGATCTGCAAAACAAGTGCAAAGTCTCTGGGCTAGATTTCTATCCGTCAGCAAAATTCTATAACTGTAAATGAGGGTGAAATGCAGAATTAAGCCATAACAACCACTACAAAATCTTGGGAAGCCTGCAACACAGTTCTCTTTTTAAAAGGACTTTGATTTTTGAGTAGGATGATTGTGCTTAATTTGCATTCAATTTCCAAATTTATTCCACAATAGAAATTCTGAGTGTTTGGATAATAGAAATATTCACAGTGTCTGCCTCCTGCCCTCTTCCATAACTCTTGATAAAACCCTATATATTTCTGTATCAGCCTCGTCACTCAGCTCTGGAGCCTATAATGCCCAGAGAAGAATGATTACATATAAGCATATCTATTTCATTTTCTCCTAAGATCTCTTTGGACTTCAAGTTCATATACTTTCCTATTACAAACTAATTATGCAATAACTGCAGAAGCATATACAAATCCCACCTTCAAAATGTATGCATTTTACTTATTTCTTACATCTTTTGAAAAGTATCAGGAGTTACTGAAAAAAATTCTACATGTATTGCAAGTATTAAAAAGCAAACTCAGGATTAAAGAAAGACAAAGAAGGAAAACCTTTGAACTATCTTTTGAGTCTGTTATTCTAAGTATGCCTTATATTTGGTTTAGCAAGTCTTTGTAGCCCAGATACAAAGGAAAAAGATAACTTAGTACTTTTTTTATAGAAAAAGAGGGAAATATATATTTTTCAAGGGACAGAATTATAATTTTACTCTCCTAATTAATTCTGAAAGATATTTTTCATGTGAGCTCTTATGAAAATAATGACATAGAATAATAAGTGTTGTCTTGGGAATATTAACAATTATATACACGTGATACTCTGCTTCTCTTGAAAGTCTTACAACTTTTGGTTCTTGGGCATTCAGGTTATATTAAGGGGTACAGACTCCCATGGTTTTCCTGGATGAAACCCATTATAAACTGATCCATTCTATTATAGTCAATGCTAATAAAAAAGTTGAGGTCAGTCATTTCTAGAAGACAATGGCAAAACTGACTTTCTATGTATCGTCAGATCAAGAAAAAGTCACAAACTCAGGGTATCAGATGTTATTCAGTCTGACTTGTTACACTTCAGATAGTCTTAAAGTATACCCTCCTGCTTTAATATGATTGATTTGCTAGAGTGGTTTATAGAACTCCAGATAAATATTCTACTTGATATATATAGGTTTTCAGTTTATTATAAAAAGGACATAAGTCAGGAATAGTCAATGGAAGAATGGGTGCAGAAGGCATTGTAAGAGGTAAGAGTGCAGAGTTTTCATACCATCTTTCAGTACAAATCTCTTTGACTTTCCTTGGATTCATTCACCAGGAAACTCTAGGAATGTCATTTTGTGGAGTTTTCTATAGTTTTTTTTTATTACATTGGCATTTTAAATTAAATCATTGGCCATGTGTAATGCTTCAACCTTCAGTCCTTTATTTCTCCCCAAATGTTGGAGATAAAGTTAAAAGTTTTATCTTGCCAATCACATGGTTGGCTTCATAGTCAATCAACCCCAATCCTTAGGTGCTTCTACCACATTAAAATCATAAGAGCATATTTATTGCTCCTACAGAATTTCAAGGGTTTTAAATACTATACATCTTAAAGGGAAGGGAGAATAAATAATTCTTTTTATACATTATGCCATTACACAAATCTATAGTAGACGGAGGACCGGAATTTAAAGTAAATTAGCCAATATTCCAATTGTAGCACTACCAACAAATAGGATCTCACAAACATAATAATTACATAAGTGAGCTGAACCTGCTTGTAAATACATTAATTAAAATATCTGCGATGCAAAAAGAAATATCACTCATCCATAATTTCAATTATTCCTTTTTCTGGTCATGTTGATGTGCACAACAACATACACAAACACTATTTCCCTCACTAGATGTGCATGTTTCCATTTTTGGCACACTTGACATAGTTCCCAATCATTGTTATAAAATATCTCTTCCCATAAGCTGGAGACATGGAACAGGGATTAGTTGTGTGCCTTGCATGTAGCTGCCTTAGGTTCCATCTCCAATACCACATATGGTCCCTCAAGCATCGTCAGGAGTCATCCTTGAATAGAGAGGCAGTGGTAAGAAATTAGCACAGCTGAGTATGACCAGCCTCTTCCTCTGGACACACACACATACTTACATACATGCATACACACTGATTAAAAAGAAAGAAAAAAGAGATCTCCTTCTAAAATCATCATTTCACTGGAAAAAAAGTTGGGTCCTACAATTCCTTAACTGGTTCATTTCCCTTAGTCACTCCCTTCTTTTCCCCTTGACTGCTTCTCTTTGTGTTGAGATTTAATTAGCCATATCACCACTGAGATCTCCCTCCGCTTTCATGTGCTGCAGTCTCCTTGTAAGTTCAGTGAGCTTTGCCTTAGATATTCTTCACGGGTCTTATCAGCTCTAAAATTCTGCAGCTTGATGCATGGAGAATCAAACAGAAAATTACCTTTGAATGACATTGTTCTCTGGACTAGTCTCTGACCTTTCTCAGTATAGCCAAAACAGACAAATGGCTTCCATGAAAAAGGCAAGTTCATTAGTGACTAAAGAGTAGCTAAGAGTTTTTGAAATCACTGGAACAAATTCTGTTTCATTAGAGTGATGAGAGCTAAAAACAATTCCTGGTTATTTTGAGCATGATTGAAGCAAATCCCAGGTTCTTTTCTGTGAATGCCCAGGAATGCTGGCCAGAAGAGCTCTTGCTTAACCTGCTGAGACAGGGAGAGAGTTGCAGAACAGAAAGAAAGAAATAAACAAGGTTTCATGAATTCAGTAAATAGCATATGGCAAACACTGGTTTCCTCTCCTTGAGCTTTTGTTATATCATGTGCAACATGATATCATAACTCCCTGCCTACCTCATGCAGCCACCAAAAATATTCTAATAGTTACTTTGAGTTTGTCTGTGGGGCAAAAGAAGCCACCACCATTTTTCTGTGTCCTTTGACATATGGTCTTGCCTGTATTAATGTTTTGCTTAATAGGTTATCTAGATGCTATTTCAACCTCTGCCTGTGAGATCATTTGCATCCATCCATCTTCATCCCACCTTCACCTGAGGGAATGTGACTTCACTGAAAATAAGTTTATATTTTGCTAATCCTAATCCTACCAATTCTTCTCATTACAAACCCTTCATTTCATGCAAACCCTAACAGGACCTTTATATATACTGGATGGGGTACCCCATCATTTGTAAATGTTTGCAAAAGTCATTGAGATAACTTCATTTTGGATATGGGATCTGCAATGTTACAATATGCTTCAGTCCTTCCTATGCTTAAATGTTACAGCAGCCCTAAGATTCAGACATTTGCATGGTTCTTATTTCAGAGCAGGGAACATACACACAGGAAAAAGTGACAGAACCAGCTTCTGCTCACAAAGAAGTAAAGTCTTAAATCCCACCCTGATAGCCTTTTGCATAATAAATGGTCCCTTTGAGATAGGTTTTTTATCTTGCCTCATTTGAGAAGATTAGAAATGTGAATCTTATGCATTCCTTTATGGTTTCATGTAAGTAGTAGATCCAGAAATTGTACCACCAACACTTTCGACTATCCCTTAGACATGAAGGAAACCATGTATCCTTGCAGGAATTCTGACCCACTCTGGGTCCCAGGATCTCCTTAAAATCTGGCCTTTCAATTATTTTTCTAAGTCTGCCCTGACTGGGGGGATTTCTCTTGTTCTGCCAGTTTCCTCTCCAAACCCTACTTCTGAGCTGGCAGAGACAGGGAGAGTCTGCAATGCTACAACATGCAGATGCTTCCATTTTAGATTTATGAGATTCTGGATCAAGTCCCTAAAGAAGCAGATTAATCACAAGAAGTTATTTTCCTTTTAATTAAAAAATATTATCTACAGTGGCTCTGGTCCTGTTGATTCTCAGAGCAGACAATCAGAGTGAGCATAGCAAGTGAGCAATATTAATTTCCCCCTGACTAATTTAAAGATAATATCCCTTGCACATGCCAACGGCTAACAAATTTGTTTGTGCACCATGTCATCTATTAACCCAGGATTTTGCATTTCCCTTGTCTTCTTATTGACTTTGAATACATCCTCAAGGAAAGACAACAGAATTCAGGGCCAGGCAAAGTAGTAGATACAAGCATTCTTTGTAGGGATCAGAGTTTTCAAGGAAAAGATGAAAAATAATTTTTTGTGATGAGTCCATATTATGGGCTTTTTGTTTTAGTGAGAGACACCTGAACTTTCATATTTGATTCTGATATATTGTGCCTGTGCATTGTGGGGTGAATCTATAAGTTGAAGCCCTAACAATGTGAAAAAATAACTGAGAGTTGCTTAAGTCAGTGAACTTCACATATCAGTTTGTGAAACTTTCGGTGGTCCATAGGTGGAAAAGGTTGAAAACTCCTGATTTCAGAACTCCTTTTGGCAGTCTGAGTAAACCAACTCAGTCATGTCACATTCAAAGACTTGATATCTTTGAAATAGAAACACTGAGGCAATTTTTCTCTAGAATCTCTTTTTGCCCTACGTTTCTCAGTGGAATATCATGGTGGGATATCATGTAGTTTTTCTGCTTGTTTGCTCACACCTTACCAAAAATCAGACGCAAAAAATCTTGACTACTTGGTATACTTCAAGGCAGGGCCCCTGTGTAAAGAAATGACCAGTTATTCTATTTGTTCTCTAGGCTTGCCCATCTTTCTGAGTGATCTATGTTCATCTGGTCTTGTCACATGTTGCTTCACATTCCCTAACTCATCTGGATGTCCCAGGTTCATAGAGTTTTCTTTCTTTGTAGACAGAGTTGACTCCATGTGGCATGTTTGAAGAAGTACAGCACAGAAGCCAAAAATAATGGTTGTCCTTTATCCCTGTTCCATTCACTGTGACTTTACATCTATGCCCTGCGAATGTAAAATCCAATTTCTGACCTCTTACATCTGGATCATTTTATGATTTATATTTTGCCCAGTAAAATTATGTAGAAATGATTGTTTACTTCCATATCATATGAAAACAGGTTTGCAGATTTTCTCTTGTCCTCTCGGACTTCTATTACTGCTATAGAAACATGATAGGCATATCCTGCTAGCGAATGAGAGGTAACATGTTCTAGTCAAGATTGTTCTAAACTTTTTTTTTGTTTTGGGGCCACACTGGACAGTGCTCAGGGATTAATCCTGTCTCTGGGCTCATCAATTACTCTTGGCATGTTCAGGAAGTCAATGAAATGACCACATACAAGGAAAATGTCCTACCCACTGTGCAATATCTCTGGCCCAGCTATATTATCTTACAACTATAGATGCCAAAATATGTAGGAGCACCCAACCAAGTCAGCAAAACTTTCTAGCTGACTGAAGCTCACCGGTGGCTCATAAATAAACCCAGTGAAATTAAAGCAAACTGGAAAAAATCAATAAAGAAACCTGACAGAGTTCAACCTAAGTTTTAAAATGCACAGAATAACAATTCAAAAACATATTTGTGGTTTCAATGCATTTGTTTTTTGTTAAGGGGACCACATCCAGTCATGCTCAGGGCTTACTCCTGGCTCTGTGCTCGGGGTATCATTTCTGGTGGATTCGTGATAACATATGGCATGTTATGGATCAAAATCTGAGTTAACCATAGGCAAAGCAAGTGTTGGACCAGAAATAAAACAGTTTTTGTTTGTTTGTTTGTTTGCTTTTGGTTTTTTGGGCCATACCCGATGACACTCAGGGGTTATTTCTGATTATGTGCCCAGATATCACTCCTGACTTGGGGGGAGACTATATGGGATGCCAGAGGTCGAACCCAGTTCTGTCCTGGATCAGCCGCATGCAAGACAAAGACCCAACCGATGCGCTATCACTCCAGCTTCAAGCAGCTGTGTTTAGGACACCAAATTTTAAGGTGGCTTTTAATACAACATAGCAATATTTTCATATTTCCAATTCCACAAGTTCCTCTGCACTGGGGCTTTGCCATACCTCCAATCAAAGTTGGTAGTCTATTTCTCTGATCACTTAAAGAGAAATAAACTTTTTGATTGCTAAGTTCAATAGAATATAAAATAAGTTCTGGGTCTAAATCCAATCTTTACCTAACCTCCTGAGATCTGCTGAAATGAAAGCAAAGAGACTTCTGTGCTTTAGTCAGCCTAAGTTGACTATGCAGAGAATTCATGGAGGATGAAATTTCAGAGAGAGAGAGAGAGAGAGAGAGGGAGAGAGCGAGAGAGAGAGAGAGAGAGAGAGAGAGAGCCAAAGCATAAAGTAATGGAAGTGAGATAACTTTAATAATGAGATCCTTTTACCTTAACTGTCCCAGCTGATGCCATAAGGAGCAGCAATGAGCTGCCAGGAATAATCTTTTATAAGTGGGAACAAAACAAATGGATTATTTTAAGACAATACATGCCATACTTTATCATGAAATAGCATTTATGTCATTGCCTGCTGCTATGACAGAGTAACATTGAATAGTTTATAAGCAGCAACAAAAATGTATTCAGTGCTTTCTGTAGAGTAGATGTTCAAGATTTTGCTGAAAAAATATTTACTTCTTACCTGTTCCCTTGCTGGTCATAGGTAGCCATATCAGTTTGAGGACAAAAGTGAGAGCATGCTCTTTACTGGAGATCTAACCCTACTCACTAAAGTTCTCTGCTACTTTTTCTAATAGTCACCTTCTGAAGACCCTATATCCAAATACAAGCATTATTGGGAATTGTGTTTCAGCATGCAGATTTCAGGTTAAAATAAGTGAACAACTTATAAATAGAATGTCACAGTAGAAAATAGCTCTAGAGACATTATATATGGAATAATAGCCTACCTTGACTACTTGAAACTATGTTAAAATGAGAAAAATCTTAACGTTTCTAATTCTATGTCTTTTCCATGCAACAAGGAAGCATTTACTCACTCAATAAAACTCAATGAATAGAATGGAGATAGCATGTTGAATAAAACATAGTCTCTTCCTGAAGGGAATTAACAATGTGTTCTAGGATAAAGGGGCAGAAATTCACAGCACAGGACTATCAAATATCTTGAGCTAAGTACAACAAACTCTAGAATGGTTTAGATGGTCAGAATGGGCTTGGAATTCAGTCATAGGACAGGATATGGAAGTGATAGGAAAGGTGGAATCTAAACCATCAACAATTCAGCTATTTATCAAGTGAAAAAATCAGAAATGGTCATTAAGGATGCTTAAAAGAAGGAACAGCATGTGTTTAGAGTTTAGAGATGAAAAGGCATTTAGGACTATAGAGAAGAAATAAGCAGCTAATCAGAATTTGATGTGGATGTATGGGATGTGTTTGTATCCATTTCAAGTCCACCATTGCAGCACTGACCAATCAAAAAGAACTTAAAAGGAACTTCTCAGAAATAAATTTTGCAGTCAATTTTAACCTTTAGGGAGGTTTGATTAATGTTTCATAAAAATGAGTTATTTTAAGTATTCTTGAGAGGAAAGAAATCTTATTCGAGAAGATAACTTTTTGCATTTTATAGATATTTTTTGCAAGAGGAGATGAATATATATGAAGATTAATAAATTCATTTAGTTATTTGTTTTTAACAAACAATAATGTTGTAAATCTAGATGCCCTGGAATTCCTTCTTCTATTTCCTAGTTAAGAACTTCCTGAGAGGAAGGAATTATAGGGTGTTTTTTATGCCCACATATGAACTGTCTCTAGAATAATTCAAATGCTGAGATTCTAAATTTTAAGGGAAGTTGTTCAGTAGGAAATGCAAACATATTGAATAATTAAATCTCTCCAAGAGAGAGAAACACACAAGCAGTGTTACTTAAGCTTACCTATTCTCTTATTAATGAAATATATTCATGCAGTGGGGAATGAGACGAGAAGCAAGTATCTGAAAAATGCATAACAATATGAACACACAGAAAATTAGAGAGAATTTCCTTTTTCCCAAGGGAAAACAACAATGTGCATGCCATCATTCCAAATGCGGAGGTCACCTGTTGAATATCAAACACAGAAAACGGTGGTGGATAAGAGAGTTACTAACAACTACTCATGATTAATAGCAACTCCCATGTACTCACAAATAATAGCATGTTTCCTTGGGCATTCCAAGAGTTTCAGATGGGGGCATATGGAGAGAAAAAATATGAATGGAGCATGTTTATTCTGGTAAAATTTAAATCTTACCTAGTAAAAAATTCTCTCTGTGTTGAATCAACAAATGCATCAATGGAGAAGAGAAAGACATTCAGTAGAAAGAAAAGACATGGAGAGGCAATACTGGAAACTGACACTGGCAAAGTGTCAGTCACCCAACAATTCGCTGACATGAATTATTGATTTCCATTTAAGAGGAAGGAGGAGCTTAAGAATTTAGTAGATGGGGCATGAAAGATAGCATAGCAGTAGGGCATATTTCTTGAACCCAGCTGACCCAGGACAGAACTAGGTTTGATTCCTGGCATCCCATATGGTCCTCAGAGTCTACCAGGAGTGATTTCTGAGCTCAGAGCCAGGAGTAATTCATGAGATCTGCCATTGTGTGTGGTCCAAACACAAATAAACAAACAACAGCAGCACCACATTTAGTAGATCGTGAAGATGTGGTACATGTATACAATGAAATACTACATAGCTGTAAGGAATGATGCAATCATGCAATTTGCAGCAACATGGATGGAACTGGAGCATATTATGTTAAAAGAAGTAAGCCAGAAGAAGAAGGATAAATACAGAATGATATCACTTATCTGTGGTATTAAGAATAATTGCATAAAGAAACAATGATCTAAATAGTAGTTGTCTCAAACACTGTTAGCTCCAGAAGAAGAAAAGAAACTGAGTGGAAGAGGAGGTACACAAATACGAAAAGATGGAGGCTAGCAGCCAATTGGTCTCAGTACATTGTAGTGTCATATAGGACAGAATTAATTATCCAAGCCAAAGGCAACAACAATGGAATCAAGAGATCCAAACTTTCACAATCTAAGGTCAAAATAGACCTGTTATACTGGTAGACTGAGGGCAAAATAGATAGTATGGGATGTATCTGGGGATCATTGGTAGAGGGAGGTTGACACTGGTTGGTGGGATTGTTCCTGCTTGATATGCTTGAAACCCTCTATGAAGGATTTCATAAACCACAACGTGAAAGGACGCCTCCAGCTCCAAGACTAGGACATTGAAGAGATGTGGGTCAGAAAGCAAACGCTGACACAGGAAATAATCCACATACACTCAAGTGTGTAAAATGGGCTCAAGAATTCTAACACAAAAGCCTTCTATTCCTAAGAAGCAGATAGTTCAGCAGGGAAAGCCAGAACTACTAGAGAGCTTTTCCTGAGATGTGGAATTTTTATTAGGTAGAACCAGATGACACCATGGGGTGGAGAACAAGTGGTCTAAGCACCATTTCAAGGTGTGACATTCAAAGATGTTTCCAACAAATGAGTAGCAAGGTGCATTCTGAGTGGGGTAGCACTGGTCACCCAGATTAATAGACTCCCAGTTAATCCAACAAATATGGTTTCAATAAAATTAAAACATACAAAAAAGAATTTTTAGCATACTACTCTAGCAATCTAGTGATTAACACAATTGTAATTCCATTTTCTTTTTCTTTTCTTTTCTTGTCCTTTTTTGTTTGTTTGTTTTGGTTTTTGGTCCACACTTGGCAGTGCTCAGGGATTACTCCTAGCTTTACACTCAGAAATTGTTTAGGCAGACTCAGGAAACCATGTAAGATACTGGGAATTGAGCCTGGGTCCATCTTGGGTTGGCTGCGAGTTAAGCAAATGCCCTACGGTTTTGCTATTGTTCCAGTTCCTGGAATTCTTAACACAATCAGTACAAAACAAGAGGTAGAGGCATCTTATTCCTAGGAAAGGACACCAGGACATTTCAATGTAAAGAGCAAGTTTTGCAATTACTATACCTATGTTCTACCCCTCCCACCACAAAAAAAAATCTGTTTGGGGGGGGGAAGCCCACACCTGGTGATTTCCAGGAATTAATTATAATAGTGCTCTAGGGACAATAGGGGATGCCAGGAACCAGATCAAACCCAAGTTGGCCACATGCAAGGCAAATGCCCTAGCCAACATACTTTCATTCCAGCTCCCAAATTTTCTACTTAATATATTTTGTTATAGTTTACAGAATACAATTATAATAGTGTTAAAAGCTATGGTATTGATGTACAAGATTTTTTTTACATGACACCACCATCCAAGTGTCCATGATTCTTTCTCTGGCATTATGTCACACCTGATGTGATGTGATGTGATTCTCATTCTTCTTTGAAGAAAATGATGTCTAAATAAGAAACTCTGATGGTTACATGCCTATATAGACATATAGCTAAGAAAGCACAAAAGTCCCCAGCTTGAAATCACTGGCCATTGTCATCATTGCCTTCCCTCCTCGCTTCTTGACGTTTATAATTATCTAACAAGCATTGAGAATCATTTGAAATTTTGAATGGAATAGACAATTTCTGGCTTCTCAGAGAACATAAGAGTACAAATACTTTGAAGACCCATTGGCACTAAGTCTTTGTATGCTCCAAAGCTGTTTTGAGCTTATAATCAAATATTTATGGCTTGCTCATGTCAACAGCAAATTGATAAATGATATTTTTATGATTGTTTCCTTATAAAAAGACTGTCTTTGCAGACTGAAATTACAAAAACTATCTCTCTGCTTGTCTTTAGAGAAACCATCTTACTCAAACTGCCTTTGGAAAGGACCTTCTTGAAGAAATTTTAGGGATATTTTAGATAGGGGTCAGCATGGGAGCTACCTCTATTCTCAGTCATTCTTCCTAATAGAAGAATCTGAGTCTTTCGTCAAAAATTGTCCAAGAACTGACAGCTATAGGAGTGAGCTTGAAGCAATACCTTCCTAGGCACTCTGCTGACGAATCCCAGGCTTAGTTGACATCTTGATTTGGAGGCTGGTGAGACATTCTGGCTGAGTATCCTCTGCCATTTCTAAATCTCTGACCTGCAGAAATTGAGGTGATAAATATGCAGTGTTATACTGCTATAATCTGGGGAATTTGTTATGCAGCAAAATAAAACAAATGTACTTTTTCAAGTCTAGTTGTTAGAGCCAAGATCACAAAGAATTTGGTGTGCCTGCGTCACACTGACAAGTGTAGAATTTCATGTTAATAAAGAGAGTGAATATTTGGTATCCATAACTCTTAGGTGTTTTCTACACACATATATGTTTTTAATTGGGACCAATGTGAATTACAAGACTTTCACAGTTGTATTTCAGTTACATAGTGACGGTGAACTAGGGCTATTCCCACCACCAGTGTTGACTTCCCTTCCTCCACCATAGTTCCCAGCATGCATCCCATATATCCTCCCTTAGCCTCCTAATCTGTTAGCATAAAAGGTCCATTTTGTATATAGATTGTTGTAGTCTAGGTCTCTTGATTCTGTCTTTGATGTTGGTTTGGATATTTAGAACTGATCATTTTTTATTTCCACTCAATGCTCCTGAGACTATTTGGCCCCTGGGTCCCATCAACTTTTTTTTTCCTTTTCTCAGTTTGTAGGAAGACATATAAATGTGAGGCAGAATCAGATGATTCATATTCTATGGTTCAGTAAAAAATATTTATGCATCTTGTAGCAATGGTTAAACTGATTTTGGAGTGTTGACAAATAGATTTAGTTAATTTTCTGTGGTATAAATTTTGAGCAATCACTTAAATTCTATTTTTCAATTTTCTCATTCTAAAATGAGAGTGATAGCTGGACCAACCTCATAGAGTTGATATGAATATTCAAAAGAGCAAGAGTAAGTACTGAAAACTGTCATCAAGTAGACCCTGTATAAAGTTATAGGATCTATGACCTTCAAGTCATACAATGCATGATCCCCATATGTACCTTTTATGCCCAGTTAGCACAAAAATGACCTAGGGAAAAAAAAACAACAAACTGTAATATTATAGTTAAAAATATAGACCTTTTGACTTTGCAAACACCCAGTTATTCACAAATCCACTGATAGTCACATATCTATCACCAATGACCTATTTCCTAACTTGTTTACTGTCCCGCTGCTAATATCAAATAAAAACAAAAAAAATGCTTTCAGAGACAAACAACTCTGTCTCTTGTGCATAATGGATGGCAATAAATCATTCATCAGTGAAGAGAGGGTAGCAGAGAAATCCGAGCAAGTGGTTATGCATTTCAGCAAATAAATCAACAGCAACGTTGCTGGAAACTGCAACAAGAAACATCTGCAGGGAAGCCAGCAAGCCTACCAAGATGAATAAGTCAGACCCAAAATTCATCTAAATTAGAGTCTCACTGATATCAGGGTGAAGTCCATCTCCTGACTGACGATTTCAACCTCAGGTGCTACTAGAGGATATGACCTTGTCTTACTGAAATTGGAATCCTGCACAGTTTATTTCCTGGCACATAGAAGGAATTTATAACCGGCACCAAAAGGGCAATCTTCTTGTTTATCAGCTAAGACACTAGTATTTTAGAAACCATTTGAATCATTTGAGCCATCTGGATACCAGCAGAAAAATCTGGAAGGTGGTTGTAACAAACCGAACATACTTGTTATTAATAAAAATTTACACATTTGAGAAAAAGAAGCAAGAAATAGTCTTAGGATAGGCCCGATGGTGCATGTCTTATAGGAGACTGGCTCAACTGAAAACTTCATGTTTTTATAACCACTTATATTTGTGATCTTTGATACAGTTTTGGGTCCTCAGGAGAGCACCTGAATGAAGAATACAAAAAATGGTCTCTTTTGTTTTCATTGCCAAGCACTTAGGGGGAGAAGTTAAATTGTACTTGGATCCACAGTTCTTAGCTGTGTAATGGAAGCCCTACTCCAAAAGGATCAGCGATTACAAGAAAATACAAGCTACTCTTGGTCCTTACAAATTTTGAATTCCTGGTATCCCAGGCTCATTAGACATAACAAAATCCCCAGCTTGCTTCTAGTAATTGATCACATCATTGAGAGGGAACAGCACTGTGGATATACAATCAAAGTAAGGAGGAACTATTTTTTTTTATTCTGGGTGATTCTCTTCTTAGTTCATGATGTTTCTGTGAGTAACAGGTGGAATATTTGAGACCAACAAAGAATAACCAGGTTATCAGGATAGGAAGCTTCTTCTCGGGATTAAGTGTTTGAATATTGTATAGGTAAATCCTTGTGGTCACCAGAAGTGATTGTTGACAATGAGAGGAATTTAGGATGGAGGGTGGGAGAGAGAAATAAATAAATTCCAATTTTGATTCTGATTTAATCAACTGCAATCAAAGATCAAAAATCCATTCCTCTGACCTCATCCCTATGTTTACTTTTGCTTGTTTATTTGTTTTGTTTTTGGGTCATTCCTGGCTTTATGCTCTGAAATCACTCCTGACAGGCTCATGGGAGCATATGGGATGCCGACATTTAAACCACCACCCTTCTGCATGCAAGGCAAACGCCTTACCTTCATGTTATCTCTCCAGTCCCTTGTGCTCGCTTTTGTATAGAGAGGGCCACTACACAAAATAAGAGTGTAGCAGTGATAATCAATGTGAGCAAAAAAAAAAAAAATAGGATTTACTTATCAAAAATGATTACATTTCCATTAAGCATGATAACATGTTTTACATATTTACTGTACATTTACAATATTGCAGCTTTACTTAACAGTGCTCTATTGTGCACAATAAGAGATGATACCTCTGTATTGTTCTTACCACAATAACAATGTTCATGAAAAGGTAGCTCTTGTGGATGTGGTTTAATGCTAGAGCACCTGCTTTGCAAAGTCAACAATGAAAACAAGATCAAGAACAAAGAGAGGCCTGCAATTTTGTTTTGCATCCTTGAGAATTGTGGGTGTCTGAGAGGCACAAGAGTGGATAGTGACAAACATTGAATATATGCTACCCAGGAACTTCTCAAGGAAAATCTAACATTCAGCTATTCTCCTCTAAGTACCCTTTGCAGTAAAGGACAACACACTCCTTACAGCTCTCCCTAAATACTGAGTAAACCTAAGTGATGTAGTCAAGGTTGAAATCATTAGCTTATGGGAAGGACAATGAGATAGCACTCTCTTCATGTTCAATATGGACCCTCCCTTAATAGGGAAATTTCTGATTCATAGTAACCTCTGAGCTGGTAAAGGACTTTGTCATAGTTGGGCCAAAACATAACTGCATTCCTGTTAGACACTTCTTTCTCCCTATTTCCTTTCTTAACAATAGTTATTTGACCTCCTGAAAATATCTCTGGATCTTTTATTCATAGGCCCTATGACTCCTGAGTTTTTAACCAGACAACTTCCAATATTTCAGTAATTGCTAGCATCTCTCCTATGATTTTAGATTTTATAAAAGTTGGAAATAATCTGAGTCACTTCGAGGGTACAAAGGGAATCAAATAAGTCCACCATTTAAGTCATACATTCAAATAAATGAATAAATATTCATGCGAATAACAGAATTTATTCTCATTGATATCCATATGAGAAGATGAATGAGACATAATTCCATCACAAAATGACCCAAATAAGCTTCTTTCCGAATAGGCTTAGTTCAAATCTCTGTTTCTGAGTTATAATATTTCCAATATATTACATCACTAGTCAATGGAAAATAATGCTTCTTGGGTAACTTTGAATACTTCATAGGCAAGGAAAGAAACAAGCTAATAGATTATTTCTGTTTACCAATAAGCTTATTTATGACTTTAAAATATTTGATCATGTGAAGATTCCAAATTATTTTAATTATACTTTAGTTTTATACTCCAATTATGCTTATAGAAAGCCAAGAGCTAACAAAACTAAAACATTCAAACTGAAAGGTGGTTATTGAATACAATTCAATTATCTCTATTTTGACATCCTCGTGGGTTCAAAATTGTAGTTGTCACTAACTCCCACTTGCTTTCACTCTGTCAGCTTTTGAGACAGTCTACTTCCCAGAAGTTTTGGTTTCTAGTCAGCAAAAAGTAGGGGTAAGAATAAAAATTCAATTTGATTGCTCACTCAAACCAATGAAGTGGAGATGGCCTTGGTTCAAGTTTCTAGTTGTGTTTTCGTTCGTTTTTAAAATTTTGACTAGAGCAGAAAAATTGGAGCCAGAATCCAGAAAATAAAATTCTTAATGCCACATAGGATGCCAGTCTCAAAGAGGTATTTTTGCCTCATAAATATCGAAATCTTCTGAACCAACATTATTCCCAATTTCAGACTGCCAACATGGCTACAAGGTGATGTAAGGCTCTTAAGTTGTTGACGTCCAAGTAAACTCAAGTCTCTTCTTTAGTCTGGTTTCCTCTGACTTTGCTGACACAGGAGATTTGACTGAGAGGTGATTTGTTAAAATGTAGTGAAAGGATGTGGAGAAAGTAATAGGTATGTTCATTGGAGGCCTCTGCATGGAGAAACTATAGTTAGGATAACCAGAAAGCAGAGGCAATGCTTTCTTCTACGCAAGCCTACTTCTAACCAGTTGAGTTCATGAGAGATTTATTGTACAAATAGGTGGTTTCCTTGACTCATTGTTATAGATGATGGTTCAAATATGATGTTTTAAAATGGTCTTTTATTTCCTTTGTCCAGTTGTATGGTCAGTTCCTTGGCATTCATTTCTCAACTCATTTTGATCTACATTTTAAAAAATACAGAATGCTTTTGCTTTGTTTTTGTTTTATCTTTACTAAATAAATAGAATCATAGAAGGTGCAAAATTTTTAGAGTGACTCAGTTGGAATGTACCCAAGAAAAAAATTTAATCCAACATTGGCATCATATTCTTTGATGGAAAATAAAACTCTTTGGTTAAGCCACTATGTTAAATTAAATGTTCTCTCTAAGATGTGTTACATAGAACAGCATGTCAAGAGAATGGAGAGTGTCCAAGAAGAGGTAAAACATTGATTCTATATCATGAAATTAAAAGTTTCAAGGCAGGAGATAAATGGAGGAAGAAAGCAAAAAGAGGAGGTCTGAAAGTAATATAGGAGCAAGAAACAGGCATTTGGGCTCGAATGTGTCATAAAGAAGTCAGATCTCTCTATATATCAAAACTACTAGGTCTAATGCCACTGAAACACTGTAACCAAACTACAATAATAACTTTTTTAAATGATGAAATTATCAGGCTGGGGTTATGAGGAAATATGGGGTCACTGGTGAAAGAAAAGAGTGATCCCTGGGCAGAGACATGAGTGAGTCTTATATACCACTGGTAATGGTACTCTCCCTAAAAATACCTAAATATATATTCTGATAAAATCAATGTGACCAGATTTTTCTGCACTTTTATTTTTCTCCATTATGGAAAAATGAAGTGCTTGGAGATAGTCTCATGAATGAAGTATGGTTGTGTCCTATTGTTACCCCCATATTGTGATGGATGAGGAGATAGATACAACAAGGCCAACAACTGTGGGTCTTTTATGAGAGATTGGCAAAGTCATTGAAGCAGATCATGGCCAAATTCCATAACCCCTGGTAGGCCCTGATTTGGGGTGTAAGGAAGCTGAGACACCAGGCAAAAGCATCCATAGGAAGACAGGCCTGTACTTTTCTCCTGACTAATCATCCTTAGCTATCCCCCGGCTCTTAGGCTAAGCCTTAGACAAATTCTGGTATCTTCCTTTGTCATGTCTATTTCCTGATTTGTATTGATATCCCTGAATGACATGGTGGTGTTTCCAATAGTCAGTGACAGGCAGAGTTTGGAATAGAATTTTAGAATCCTGATCCTAGTATTTTCTCTGCTTTAAAGTTTCCTTGCTACAAGAAGTCTATTTGCACTGAAGCTCATAGTGTCAAGCAGAAAACACTTTTTCCCAGAAAAGGAGAAGGTTGTAGTACTCAAACATCACTGTTGGGTTCCCAGAATGAATAGAAAGTGAAAAGACAAGTTTTGAGGGCTGTCATAACAAAAATACACATTGGTGAAAAAAAAACCAACAGGCATTGATTTTTCTGCAGTCTGGTTGGAGGCTGGAAGTTCAAAATCAGCAACTGGAAGTGTTGGTTTCTTCTGAGTGCCTCTAGTCCTTTGCTTGCAGATGGGATGTCTTCCATCTGTGTGTGTTCTAATCTGTTCTTCTAAAGAACAGTGAGATCGAAATAGAGCCTCTCTGCATCTTAGTTCTCTCTGTCTTGTCCCGCATCTAAATACTGTCAAATTCTTTGGTTGTTTAGGTCAAGACACATGGGGAAACACAGCCCAGTGGAAACAAGACTCCTAGAAACTCTAGCCTCACATCTCAATGTTTGGAACTTGGCAGTTCCTCCCTCCTGGATCAGGAGATGAGCCAGAGGAAGTTGAAAGCTTAATTCTCCCCATAGGATATAGACTTAGCCTGAACCTTACCCCATGCAAATATGCCCAAAAAGTCAAAATGAGATGCAACACGAGGTCTCCTGTCTCCCCACTAACCAAGGGAAGTTGACTTCATCTCCAATGGGCATCTTGTTTCCTGTGGAAGGAGAATAGGTGACTCATAAGGGGAAAGAGAAATGGAAGAACAATTCAGCAGAAATTCTTTCTTCCAGGACCAGAGTCCAAGTTCCTGGGGATGAGGGCAGGAATTCTCCTTATGGTGTTGCTCCTTCAGCTCATGATGCCCCAGAGAACGCATGCCCCACTGTTCCTTGTATTCTTCTTGGCTCCCAGCCCTAGCACCTGGCAGAGCTTGGAAACACTCACTCACTTCCCAGCAGGGTCTTGGGTCTCTCTGTTGCACAATTGAAGATTAAAGCATCCTTATCAACTTCTCAAGAGTCACAAGAGTCAAGCCCTGCCAGAAACTCACTCTACATGAACTGTGTAGATCAAAACCCCAAGGAGTTTGACATTTATATTTTTAATAGATTTTTTTTCCTTTCTTAAAACACCCACAAGCTGTGAGTGAAGTGGAAATCTGTTTGCTTTTAATTGCATTGCATGCTTCCAGGCTCTGGGCCTGCAAACCCCCCCCCCTTCTCCCCACTTCTCTTCAAAATCATAGTACTTGTATCAAACAGAGCTAGGAAGGCAGAGAGAAAAAAAAATGGTCTGAAATGCCAAGGGATTAAAAAATTCTTTGAAAAATCATCAGTAGTTAGCATCTGGATAAGATTTAATGCACAGGGGAAAAGATTTAGAGGACAGGGAAGTGATACAATATTTTTAATGTCTCTATTTATACAATTTGATTACAAACATGATTGTAGTTGAGTTTCAGTCATATAAAGAACACCACCCCCTTCACCAGTATGATATTCCCATCACCAATGCCCCAAATCTCCCACCTGCCTACACCCCCCTGCCTGTATTTGAGACAGGCTTTCTACTTCCCTCATTCATTCACATTGTTATGTTAGTTGTCAGCAGTTATTTTTCTAACTGCACTCACCACTCTTTGTGGTGAGCTTTCTATCCTGAGCTGGACCTTCCAGTCCTCATCTCCATTGTCTCTGAGAATTATTACAAAAATGTCTTTTATTTTTCTTAAAACCCATAGATGAGTGATACTATTCTGTGTCTATCTCTCTCCCTCTGACTTATTTCACTCAGCATAATAAATCCCATGTACATCCATGATAGGAAAATTTCATGACTTTATTTCTCCTGACTGCTGCACAATATTTTATTGTGCACCACAGTTTCTTTAGCCATCCATTTGTTCAAAGACATACACTATTTTAAGAATTGTTCCTTGCAACCTGAGGCCCCATTTAGAGATCAGTTGCATTGTTCATCATAGAAGATAACATTTCTCAAACTGTATCCTTATAGACTCTCTGTAGACCCCTAGATAATCCAATGGTAGTGGATGCAAAAAATCACCTAAATGGGGGCCTGAGCAGTAGCACAGTGGTAGGGCATTTGCCTTGCACGTGGCTCATGTGATCCCCCAAGCCAGGAGCGATTTCTGAGCACATAGTCAGGAGTAATCCCTGAATGTCAACAGGTGTGGGCCAAAAACAAAACAAAAAAATTACCTAAATGTAAATGTAATGATAGAGCACTGCATAAAATTATAGGACAAGTGTGTAGGAAAAGGATTGGGCACGTGTTGAAAATAAGGTTAAAATGGGGCCACATTGCCAGGGCATGCCTAAGCCTTTAGTGGGGCTCAGCCCACCAGATGTATCCTCAGATTTTCCTGGTGGGTAGCAATAATTTAACCCCCATAGGCCCGCTATGGACGCCCTTTTCCCCTGCGTGGATGGTTGAGGAATTTCCAGAGATGCCTGGCATTACATTTTCAGTCAGTATCTGACTATCTCTCCTTTGTATATATCAGGCAAAATAATAGCCTCTATCAAATAATTTGGCTCAGAACGTCCAGCACCAAAATTTATTTGAGAACCCCTTCTCTGGATTATATTTAGCCCTAAAAAAGCAAAGACAAATTTTCTCTCCTTTCCAAATTTGTCCTTTGCAAGGGCGTAACCAGAATACAGATTTTGACTCTTGTCCCTCCTTTAAAAATAGGGAAACTCATTTTGGGGTATTTGACTCCTCCCTTTACTTAACCTCTATAACAATAGAGTCCAGTCCAGTAAAGATCAAGTTCCTAGATATTTTCTACTCCCTTCTAATCCTTATTTTGCATTTAAAGTAAGTTTGCAAAGAGTTACCTTGATTTGTGACCTTTTCTTTTGTAACCTAGAATTTTTACAGTCACGTCCATAGCTTAGGTATTGTTACTGTTGTACTCTGCTTTGTGATTATAATTATTCTTTACCTCTGGCTAATTTTACCCCTATAAATTCCCCTGCTCAAAAAATTAAACTTGTCACACTCCTGCCAGAAAAGTGTTGACCCCACACATACTGCGTGTGGTATCATTATTTCATATTTCATATTCATCCGCTCGTGCTACACGTTTTTCTCCCGTGAAAGGACAATGACCCACGAGAATTGCTGAGACGCAAGACGTCTACAACACCACGCAGTGCCTGTGTAAATAAAAAAAAGCATAATTTTCTTTCTTTTTCTTTTTTTTCTATTTATTTCATGCTCATGATTATTGTGTGGCTGTTGTCTTTATTGCTGTGTGCTTGTTTTTGTAGTCACTGGTTTCTGGTTTTTTGTTTGATTTCTGTTTTTATTGTCATTGTAGTTTTGGTTTTTTTGTTTGTTTGTTTTGTTTTTCTGCTTCTTTGTATTTTTTTGTATTTTTCTTTGTATTTATTTATTTATTTATTTATTTATTTATTTATTGGTTTTTGGGTCACACCCGGCAGTGCTCAGGGGTTACTCCTGGCTGCATGCTCAGAAATTGCTCCTGGCAGGCACGGGGGACCATATGGGACACTGGGATTCGAACCCATGACCTTTTGCATGAAAGGCAAATGCCTTACCTCCATGCTATCTCCTGGGTCCCGCCCCTTCCTTCTTTTAAATTGATATTTATAACCTCTAGATGGACTCCTCTCGGTGTTTTGTTTGCTTATTGTTTTTTTTTGTTTGTTTGCTTTTGTTTTTTCCTTTCCTTTCCTTTCTTGTTTCTTTTTTTGCTTTTTCTTTCTATATTTTTTCTTTTCTTTTCAAACAGAATCACATAATCTGAATCAGCTTGTTCTGCTTCATAAATTGGGGAGGAAAATTGATGGTACCAAGACCAAACAGTAGTATGAACATTGAGTAGAAATAAAAAGATCAGACTTAAATACCAGATCTAAAGCCAACTACAACATAATTGATACCCAATCTACAACAAGCTAGACACAGAGGGGACCACTTATATTAGCAGCACTGGGGCTCAGAAGAGAGATATGGGATGCATGCTGGGAACAGGGATGGAGGGGATGGGGGGAGATTCCTCTGATTCAATGTCACTATGTACCTAAAATATTACTATGAAAGATTTGAAATTCACTTTGGTCACAATAAAAATTATTGGAAAATAAATAGGGCCACACTGTCAGAGAAAGATTGACAAACAGTAGCATAAAGGTACTGCCAGGACTGTATGGCATCATCCTCTAAAAAGCATACTGACTTCTTCAATACTCAAGGAGGTACCCAGATTGAATAGATTGAATCCAAAATGGCGCTAAGACAATGTCAATGGTCCAAAGAGACCACTGAGAAATGTTTTCCCATCTGAATCCATGTGATTGCTTGATCATACATCTCTTGAAGATTTTATATCAAATATTTTCAAGCAGTCTGTTTTCATAGTTCTGAATCTAATATTCTGTGTTCTGAAATAAGGATTATTACAAATATTAAGAATTCTGCTTCCTCCAAAAGAGGATTATAAGCATTCTTTAGAGATCTCAGAGTTCAATTATAAACACCTTTATATAATAAAAAGTGTGACTCTCTCACACTTATATTTTCATTATGATAAGCAAGATTGGGGTGGAAACTGCTCAGAAAATATGATGGATTTCCAGTTCTAACTTCTCACCTCTAAATAGATTTTGTACAGCACATCAAAAAAGATGATCTGAAAGAGCTGAGCTCCTGTTAGAGAGATATTTTACTTGCCACTCACACCACAGATTTGGCCTTGGGTATTTTCACATCTCTCCTCCTAACTTCCAATATTAAATTATCAGAGAAGACTGAAAGTTTATCTACAACCCAAGTTTGGCCCCACTTTATATTCAAACCAACTAAGCACGAATATTCATGGTACAGTTTTCTTCTTTCCAGGTAGGTAAGAATTGCCCCTATATTTTTACACAAGTCGCCTCAGTTTAGCAACCAACATACCACCTAGCATGTGCTACTTCCACAGATTGGGTAAAGAAGACTTCTCTCTGTAGTCAATTGTCATGAGATGCAATGTAATGCATGAGATGTGTTTGAGAGTGTAGAGGCTTTCTTTTCTTCCATGCTTCTATATTTCTACATTTATCTTCTCATCACCACTCTCTTCCCTGCATGTAAACCCCACCTCTCACCCTTACTGTGCCCTCTGGTGTGCTTTGCTGATGCTGTGAGACTAAGTATATATATTGTCATATTGCTTTCACCGTACACATGACAAGACTGAGTGTCAGACAATCTTAGTGGCTGTGGGAATTTATTCCCCTAACAAAAATCTCCAGGGATGGGATATGGCTCAGGGTAAAACAGGTTAGAAAAGAGTTTGCAAAAATTAACTCAGAAAAGAATAATATAGCAAGACAAATAAAACAGATACCAAATATCTTTTGGTTTCAAATATGTGCCAGACAAGCATAGAATAAGATTATTTATTTATGTCGTTTTTTTTTAGAAAAACTGTTTTATTTTAAGTGCATTATAACAGTTGACATAGATGATTATAATATATTTGTCTTCAGGTAAGTGGGAGGGAAATTATTTTCTTAAAAAAGGGGAAACATATGAAGAAAAATCAAGTAAATAAAAAATAATACAGCAATAAGCAAATTTTTAAAAATTATTATATGTTCAATGAAGTTATCAAGACATTGAGAGGGTTTAGTAAGCTTTTGTTGCTACTTGACCATTCTGTTACCTCATTTGTTTCTGAACATTATGAGGCATCAGTGAAACAGTGGTATCTAAACTGTTGTGTTCCTATATAGATGAACATATTAAATAAAAATGGAGTTGTTGTGGGGTCCAGGAATCCCAAGCACAATTGCTGATATACAGATATTGTGGAGCTTTTCAGCTGCCAGTGCTTCTGAGAGTACAAGAATGTGGGGAAAGGATGCCCAAATTTATTCCAAAAAATGTCCTGGTGGGGATGCCATCTACAAAACAACCACGGTTGTGT
>PVKC010012849.1:0-10243 GCA_004027635.1 Crocidura indochinensis
AGGTTGTTTCTGTTGATCTTATCATAGACTTCTATTTTCATCTGTTCCCATTCTTTGTCTATTTTTTCCACTTTCTGTTCGTTTGTTTTAAGTTTTTTTTCCAATCTCTCCCGCTGTATGGAGTTGTTATTTATCTCATCTTCCAAAGCACCAATTCTATTCTCAGCTTCTTCTACCCTGGTGTTGAGGTTATCCATTTATCCATTCATTTCATTTACTGAGTTTTTCAGGCCTGTTAGTTGACATGTTATTTCAGTTTGGAGTTTTGTGATTTGTCATCATATTTTCTTGATTCTTATTAGTGTTCTGTTCAAGTCGGTCCATGGTTTCTTTGAGTTCTTTCAGCATCTTCCACATTGCTTTTCTAAAGTCCTTATCTGAGAGATTGATTAGTTTGTTGGTCGTTGTCTGGTCATCAGAATTGTCATCTTTGTTCTCTATGTCTGACGCTGGCCTGCGTTGTTTGCCCATTGTCACACTTGTATTGTGTGTTTTTCTACGTGTTGTGGTAGTGTTCATTGCCTAAATGATGTGCGCAGCCACACTCCTCTGGTTCTGCCCTTTCTGGGTTTTTTGATTTGCCTACAAGATAGTGGAGTCCTCCGTGGATGAGGCCTCTCAAAGGATCAAATCTTGGGCCTAGGCACACAGCAGAGAAGAGAGTCCAGAGAGAAATGTTGGGCTTCAGTTGTCCAGCACAGTCCTTAGTGTGATTTTCTCTCTTCTTGTTGCGATGTTGTTCTAACTTTAGAAAGAGTGCGTGGCCGCGTACAAAGAGAAGACAAACACAAAGAGAAGACAAACTCACAGTTCTTTGCAGTTGGCCACACTAGGCAGGCATGGATTCGCAGAGATTCCCAGCCTGATGTCACAAACAGGGGACCTTGCTTTTGCACAGTACTTGAATCTTGCCGGTTTTCCTGATATAACTTTCTAAACTGTCTTCTACTTCTTGAATCTTGTTTATCATAGGCATTTTAAGCTGTGATAGGAAGCTAAATTGTCTATCTCTTTGAAGTTAGAGTCTAGAGACTACCTCTCTTCTTGTATTTTATTTTAGCATTGATTATTAGCCTTCAGTTATCAGGCTACGATATGCTGTATTATAGGTTATTGTAGTACTTTCAATTTCCTTGTTTTTAGTTAACCTTTCAAAACTAACTTAGAGAACTATATTATTTTTACAATCCCGTCAAATAATGCTATATAAATATGGATCTTAATTTTTATTTGGTTTTGTCCTTGCACCATTCATAGACACTGAAGTGTTGTGGCCATGGATTTGTTTCAGTGACGTGCAGAAGTAAGTGTAAGAGTGGTCCAAATGTTCTTGAGTAAACGGTTTATTTTTTTTGACAAAGCTGATACTCCCTATATCTGATGATTTATGTCAGATTCCTAAGCCTTGATAATACTATAAAAATATTAAGGACAGAAAGGGAATAGATAGGTTGTGATTAGAAATATAATGATCCCAGAAGCTTCTGAGAATAAACCTAGGGTTTGTAGACTATAATCCTCTCAAACAACTCCTCTCCCTAATCCTTACCATTTTACCATCTTGCATGACTTAGGTCAGGTATCCCCAAACTGTGCCCCTTGGGTCACATGAAGACACCGAAGACTTTTATCAGGACTGTCAGGTGTTTTGTCAGCTCTGCCTATCTTGTTTAGCAACAGACTCATCCTGGGCCTGCAGTGCATGTATGAGATGAGCTCAGAACTTTCTGACTCCCTTTCTTTTCTCTGTCTCTTGACTCCTCTCAGTCTTCAAGTCTTCAGTAGGATTCCTCAAACTACAGCCCTCCAAAACAAAACCAATAGTTTCCATTGAAATACTAGTTGAGTTTGTTGAATTAGTTTTATTTGTTCTTAATTTTAATATCATATTTGTTCCCATTTTGTTCTTTTTACTTAAATATAAGATGTGAAGTGTACATAAAAATGTGTTCATAGTCTTTTTTTAAACTATAGCTCTGCCCTCCAACAATCTGAAGGACAGTGAACTGGCCCCCAGTTCAAAAAGTTTGAGGACTCCTGTCTTAAACCAAATTCAGGGTGTAGATTCATTTTCTAAGTTAATATGAAAAGAAGTTTTCCCATATTTCCCTGGGAATTCTACTTAAAATAATCCTTTTCCCTATTTCCTTAACTTGCCCTACTTTATCCTTTTTTAATGTGCATTTTATTTTATTATATTTATTTATTTTTAATTTTCTGTCCCCCAATTCACAATACAGACCAGGCAAGGGTCCTGGGTTGAGGTGTATATGGGGTGCATTTGCTGTACCTCCTCTTTCTCTATAGTCAGTGTAAAGAACACAGTGTGTGATAAGAATTGGGAGGCTCTACTTTATCCTTTTACTCAAGCAAAGTTTCTATTGAATTTGACCATTTCCTTTCTTTGCTTGCAGTCTTGTCTATCTAAAGAAGAGAATCTGAGTGCTCTAACCATAAACCATTCTGAGATTTGATACTGCCTAAGTCAGAACACTGAGGTCAGTATCCAATTCTCAGTGGAGGATAGGCAGAACATTCTCTCTTGTAAGTGGTTAGTCAAGTGTAAGGACAAACTTATTTTCTCTGTATGGATTTTATCTGACTCACAGGCATGTACAAATTTTATTATTTGCTCTCAAATACACAAAGTATTTTTTGTCTTATTTGTCTTTTGTGTTCTCTGGAACATAATATTCTTTCATCTCTAGCTAGGTTTGTGACTCTTATTCCTAGGGCCCTTCTCATGAGGAAATTATTATAATATAATGTTCTAATTCCTTAGCTATATCAACTTGAAGTGTGTGTTTTGGGAATACTGAAAGTCATTATTAACGAGCAAAACAAAATTGTTTATAAATATTTCTCATGTGATTCTAGAAACTGATACTAAGGGTAATTCAGACTGGATTCAGACTACACCATATTGTGTCCGTCTCTCCCTCAAACCCTCAGTTGCAGCACTGGATGTTTCCAACCCCCAACTCTCCTCTCCCCCTAAAAAAGTAAAATAAGATGTCCTTAATATATATGGAAATAGATACATGACAAGGGACATTGCTTTCCTAAACTTCTGTAACTTTCTGTTCTCTGAATGAATTATCAGTTCCCACTATCTGTTGAGGCTATATATAAGTTGAAAACTGCCCTGGGCCATTAGCCTGAAATCTATAATCTTCAGAAAATAGTGTGTTTGTCATCTTCTCTAATTACTCTTGCATATGCCTTATCAAAAGGTAAAATCATAAGGTACAGGTTAACAAGCAGGAATGATTGACCTTGGGAAGGTATTCCAAGGGTAAAATGGAATATGAATTGATTTTCTTTCAATTGACAGCTGGTGTTGTCAAAGAGGTATATAATTGGCTATTTCCCAACCTATGAAAGTTTTTGATTTATAAAAAGTTAAATCATTGTTTCAAGTAAACTATTAAAGTGATTAAGAAGGAGAAAATTGTGGGTACATATATATTGAGGTTTATATTATTTTTACTGATGATATGCCATTTAGTTTTGACTTGTGTTTCCTAAGGGAGGACAAAAACTAGATGATCTCAGTCATTTGTGAAATACAAAGAATCAAGCAAAAAAAATAGTGCTTAAAAATGACAAACCCTTTATGTTAGAATATGGAAACAATTAATACACAATTGCGGTAGGAAAGGGGAGAAGAAAACCAAACTAGAAGACACAGAAGGACAGTGAAAGATGGTCATGGAGACTTTGGTGATACTGTAGATTAGTAAAATTGTATATAAACACCACACAATTTAATACTATTTGACTTCTAAACTATAATAAATAATTCAAAACCTAAAATATATTCATAAATTTTGGAAACAAAATCAAAAATAATACTATTTTCTTAAATTATACTTTTTATAAATCATGGAAAACAACAGATGAACAATAAAAAATGAGCACTCATGCAGTTGATTTAATTAAAGTGCACAGATAAGATACAATGTCAGGAAGATGAGGCCCTTTAAATATAATGTTTGGGGTCTTAGTGATAGCACAGTTGATTAGATTCTTGCCATGAGTCTAGCACTCTGCAGACCTGGGTTTTATCCTGAAGTTCCATATAGATCTGCAAGCATTGCTAGGAGAGATTCCTGAGTATTAGAAGTAAACCCTATGCCATGGCACTAATATGGTTCCCTGGCCACAGTAAAGGGAAACCCGATTCCTGTACCCATTTTTAGAAGCAAAATTTGGTTCCTATGTTCACATTTGTTCATCACTATATCACACTATCAGGAGAAGCCTGCCTCCTGTTCTCACTTTATTCACTCTACCATATTTGTGTACTATGTTAGCCTGGCATATGTGTGTGTCATCTCATCTGTGTAACACAACCTAATTCCTACCTCAGCTGGGTTGTCTAACATGAACCATTTATCTATCTAGGTGGGTTTCTTTGTTCATGTAATCAGAACTTCGTCCATGTAATGAAGAGTTCAAGGTTTGGAGGTAACTCTATTAATTGGCAAATGTGATAACTAAATTCTTTTAAATTTTTTTTCTTGTTCCTCCAACCACATGTTCTTGTTTCTTTCCATTGTCAATCTATTTAGCAAAGGAAATACTAGGAGTGATCTTTGATCTCAGAGTCAGGAGTAAGCATTGAGCATAGTCTAGTGAGTTCTAACAACCTCCCATCAACATTTGCAAAAAAGGGAAAAGAGAAAAGAATAGAAAAGAAAAGAAAAAAGAAATGTGAATCACATTGCAGTTGAGACAGAACATAACATATAAAAAATTAAGAGAATGTGAGTTTATGAAGTACTGATTCTAAAATGAAATTAAATTATTCGTTTAAATTATATCATTTTTACAAAGATCTTTTTGTATCTGACTGTTGATTTTGTTTATTTGCAAATGTAAAATATTGGGTGATGATATTTGTTATTAGAGATAATATTATTATTAGATCTCCCAAGGAGATCTCTAAAAATTAAAGGTGAATCTAAATGTGTCATTCTCAACTTTTTTCTCCCTATTTTACACATTTCTTTACTCACCTACAAATAAAATATATGTTCATTCTATTTTTTTAAAGTTTTCGCTGAAGTATTAAGATATAAAGTCCTGTTAATTATACTTTTGTTTAGCATGCATTGTTCCAACACTGTATTTATGAAAAGAGTGCCCGCAACCTTCCACAAGTGCTCCAAAGGGCATGACCAACTACACCCCTTCCAGATAAACTCAGTTCTATAGACAAAAACCTCTAGTTTCACTGACTTTAGCCATTTTTGAATACCTTATTATGTTTCTTTATATTCCACATATGAGAAATTTTTATTTAAATCAATTGTTGAGGTGTTAATCCATAAGCACTGCATATGATTAAAGATAAACTCCTGATATTCCATATATTATAAATCAGTAATTTTCAAAGATATTTTTCCAAAAATTGTATCTTTATCTTTTTGTGGGCACATAACTTTAAAAAATAATAGCATGAATTAAAATTAGCATGCAATAAATCTATAAATGCATAATTTAATAAGAATTAGGAGAGGAAAATTCTGAAAATTTTAAAGGAAAATTTAGATAGGCAGGTTCATAAAAGTATAAAATCGTGTTTTATCCATAAAAGGGAATAAAGGCTTTATGTTATGAAACATTATAATTTAAATAATGCTTAAGTGTATAAACTGATATGCAAAAGAATATAATAAAATATCTAGATGCAAAATAATCCTCCGAGTAAGTAGAATGTTTAATAAAATTACACATTAATTCATTACTCGCAGATTAGAAATATGAAAAATCTAGGGATAATCACACCTTTCTTAAGGAAAGGAATCCATAAATACTATGATGAATGCCATATTCAGTGGTAAAGTTTGTCTCATCTTTTTAAAGAAGCTCTTTTAATGCACCTTGCAAAACTGGTTTCAAGGCTCTGAACCTCCTAACCCTTGCCTATTCATGAAGTTTATTGTTCCTTCAAATCTGAATGATATTCAAGCTGTGTAGATTATTCTTGGTGAGTGTTCAATTAATTGATTTTTCTATTTCTTTCAATAACACACCACACTCTTTTCTGGCTTATATAGTCTTCATTTGAATGATTTGCTGTGAATCTTATACTTTTTCCTATTTTTCCTTTTTTATTTATCTTTCTCCTTTAGTATATCCTTTATTTATCCCCTCATATCTCTCCTATTTTCTTTGCCTTACCCTGCATTTTCTTCCTTTGTTTTTTCTTTCTTTTCTTTTCAAGGCTGACCTAGGACGGACAGTTGGATCCCCTATGTACCATGTGGTCTCCCCAAGCCAGGAGCGATTTCTGAAGGCATAGCCAGGATTAACTCCTGAGCGTTATCAGGTGTGGTTCAAAAAATAATACAATTAAGAAAAAAATAATATATGAGGGGCCAGAGTGGTAGCACAGCAATAGGAGGTTTGCCTTACATGTGGCTGACCCAGGATTGACCTGAGTTTGATCCCCTGGGTCCCATATGATCCCCAAATCAGGAGCAATTTCTAAGTACAGAATCAGGAGTAACTCCTGAGCGCCGCCCAGTGTTGCCCCAAAACAAAAACAAAAACAAAGAAAAGAAAATAATATATAAGAGAGCTGAATATCAAAATTCCTAGAAATAAAATTAAGTAAAACAGTAATTTAGAGGTGTTTTAAGTAAAACATATTTGGAATAATAGACAGACAATATGGTTCAATATTGAAATATTTGTGTTTTTGATCATATATATGCTTAAACTAGAATGCAGTTGAGATACAATCAAAAGGATATGATTTATTTGAAGATAAACTTCATTCATCCAACTCATAAATTGCTTGGAAATTGGCATCAATTCTATTCCAATAATATTATAATGAAAGGAAAACACCTGCAGAGGTATTTAATAGTAATTAGAGGGAAAATGCACTTTCATTAGCTACTTCATGGTGAGAAATCTAAGAATGTATTTGGGAGCAGTTTGTGTTACACCAGCAAAATGGATTATAAATGGAAGAAATCAGTTTATATGTCAAAGGGTTAAGTTGAACCTATATTCCCAAGATATCTCTGCACACAATTGATGTTCTTCCTTTAATGGCATCTCAGAAATGCTAATTATAAACTCACTCATCTACACTGCTTTGCTTTATGGACACTTGAAAATGGATGTGTAAAAATAAGAATGTACAAAAAATATTTTCCTCCAGTTGCCAGAATATATTGGTTTGAGATTTGGAATAATTTGGAATAATTTTCTGTACTGTTTGAAAATGTTCCCAAGTACTTTATCTGAAGAATTGAGCTCACATACAGAACTAGTAAAGGTAGCAAAGAGCCAATATATTTTATAAGGTGTGTTTGTGATTTGATAATGATTAAACAAAGTTGATACTATGCATGTGTCAAAAAAAACCACAAAGTACTAGGTAAAATGATAATTGAATATTTTAATAGTAATAATATAATGAAAATTTTTATGAGATAAGTGTGAGTTGATCAAAATTATTTTCTTTTGTTTTGTTTTTTGGGCCACACCCGGTGGTGCTCAGGGGTTGCTCCTGGCTGTCTGCTCAGAAATAGCTCCTGGCAGGCACGGGGCACCATATGGGACATATGGGATTCGAATCAACCACGTTTGGTCCTGGATCGGCTGCTTGTGAGGCAAATGCTGCTGTGCTATCTCTCCAGGCCCCGAGTTGATAAAAATTTTAATTTTTCTATTGGATACTTTAAAATGGGCTTCAGGGGATGTGCTGCTAAGGACTCAGAGAATGAGAAGTTATAAAATCTTAGGTCAGTATAAGTGACATAGAGTCAGGAAATTGTGTCTACTTGTTGAATATTGTGAAGATTAATATCCTCTTATTTCATAAAGAATGGTCCCATCCTTTCAAATAATTACATTTTAGAAAAAAGGTTTTTATAGTTGCTGAATTATAGGAAATATATACATATGTATGCATTTCAGACAGGAAAGAATTTATAACTATAAATTTTCTTTAGAAAAAGGTTTACGAAATGGAGACCATGAGCTTTGCAGGTATAAGCTAAAATAAAAAAAAATAAATGTTTGTATCATTTACCTTCCATATAAATGTAATGGGAGGTGGGAAATATTAGGAATTTAGCCATATAACTATTACTGTTTAAATCTTTATATGAGAGAAAGGGAACAAATTTATTGATAGCATCTTGACATTGATTCAATAAGATGACTCAGTAGTACATTGGTGAAGTTTGGTTGAGGAATCTTTGTTACCTATAGCACAGTAAGTGATCACTATTATGCAATGAAATATTACATTAGTGATTACAGAATGTAGAGCCAAGAATAAACCCTGAGCATAGAACCTGTAATGAGCCTTAGACACATCTATGAGTGGCCCTAAATCTTTTTATTTCAGCACCAAGAAAAAATTTTGGTGCTTTATTGGTTGAAGCTTAGATGTGAGCATCCTTAATTTTGGGGAATTTCTAATTTCTTTTGGGGGGGATCAAATCTGGCAGTGCTCAGGGGTTATTCCTGGCTCAACGCTCAGAAATCACTCCTGGCAAGCTTGGGGAACCATATGGGATGCCGGGATTCGAACCACCATCCTTCTGCATGCAAAGCAAGTGCACTACCTCCATGCTATATTTCCAGCCTGGAATTGCTAATTTATGACCCTTGTGATCCCACAGGAAATAAATATTGCATCTCTGTTTGGTCTGGTTTGTGAAGATGAAATAGAAACTTCTTTACGCGAATCACAAGTTTTTGAACAGCCCATATAAAATTTGTCTAAACTGTCTAAACATGTCTAAACTGAGAACAATAATATAGTATGTACTGCCATACAATTAGGAAAATCTGTGCAATGAAGTCTGATTTCAAACATTAATGTTATGGTCTTGATCAGTTACCCAATTATCATGAGATTCAAAATCCTAATCCAAAAGATCATTCCTTCTCTCAAAAGCTATGAAGCTATATTATATTTATATTAAAAAACTCAAAGTTAATAAAACTTAAGATATTAGAAAATGAGGTGTTAAATGTTTAGTTGTGAAGAGGGAAAACTGGAGTTTTAGGAATGAAGAGGGAAAGTCTGGAGTTTTTCAAAAAGGAAAATTTGGAGCTTTCTCCCCAAAAGTCAGAGCTAGGACAAAATGTGCACTTCCTCCCTCCTCACACATTCTTCCCAGGAACTCATTCCTAAATGAGATTAGAAAGGCCCCCAGAGTTAGGACAGAAGGCATACTTCCTTCTGTCACACCCTCCCCAGGAGCTCACTCCTAATGAGATTGAAAGAGCCCCAGAGTTAGGATAGAAGAACACCTCTTCCCCTCACACCCCTACTGGGAGTTCACTCCTAATGAAATTAGAATAAGAACACCCCCCTACATCCTTTACCCCCTGTTTTCAAGACTGTGTTAAATGTCCCTTTCTTTTAATCAAGTTACCTGAGATACTGATGTCATGCCTTTGAAATTAACCTTATAAAAACTTGTCCGATTTGTGGCTTGGGGTCTTTCTCTTTTGAGGAGATCCTGGCCAGAGAATAAACTATCTCTCTACCTCTGCTGTTTGCATGATCTGTGTTCTCTTTGGGGTGGCTCGAGAAGTCAACTAGGAGAAGGGAAGAAATTCCCAACCCTATCAGTTGGATATAAAACTGTGATTGTTACTGGTATCCTTATAGATTATAATTGGTATTTATTAATATCTTTTAACATCCAATATAAGATAATTAAGATAGGTATCATTCTCTCAAAACACATCTGATAATCTCTGTATCTTTTAGGAACTATTGAATCACTCATAATATGGCAAGAATTCCAAAGAAATATATTTTTGTCTTCAAGATGAAATATGTACCTCTAAAAATATAAACTAAAGTGTAAAGAGAAAATTTCTCCTGAGTATCTCTAGTCTTTTTTCCTGTTAATTTTAGAGGTGTTACCACACTAGAAACCTGTTTTCATTCAAGATTCAGTGATTACCAGTGTTTGAATCAGATGGCACAGATAAAAGTGTGATGAGTTTTGTTACCAACAAAACATTTAAAAATAAATTTTTCTGAAAATGTACTCTATAGACTATATCAGCAACCAGAGTTTCCAGTTTATATAAATGTGAAATATATTTGGAGATCTTAACTGCACACTAGTAAGATACTGGATGCACCAAACGAAAGGCGTATTTTGTAAGTCAATTTTCTAATTAAGATTTAGTTTAAAGTATATAACACTCTTATTACCTAAGATACTCTGTCAAATATTTAATAATT